>WUQG02007587.1:0-12034 GCA_011317285.2 Androctonus mauritanicus
ATTTTTTTCTGGAGTTTGCTTGAGTATTGCGTCGAATGGCTGGCCCAGTGAACTTTATTAGTGGAGTTCTGCACGCATAAATTTTTTCATCAAAATCGACGAGTCACGAGTCGTGAAGTCTCCTTGTAAGAGACAAACAGTTTATTTATTTAAATTACTACATTGGTTAGATTTAGAATATTCCAATACAACAACAAAATACTATTACTGTTCAAATTTATATATGGATAAAAATATATTAAGATAGTGATTTCCAAACTTTGTGTCTGCACTTCCCTTTTTCATAAAAAATTGGTACATCCTCTCATTTTCATAGCAATCTAATTTTGTAAATACTTTCTACTTACAATACTACAAAACAATATATATATTTTATCATATTTTGTATTAATAAAGTTCTTATACATAAATAATATATATATTTATTATAAAAAAATATCAATAATTATATTAAATATCTATAATTATATTAAAAATTATTATAGTACAATAATTTTTAATATAATTAAACAAATCTTACAAAAAACAACAAAAAAAAACAGAATATATGTTTAATACAATATAATATTTAATGTGACAGCTGAGCTTGTTTTTCAATGTAAATTCTCTCAAATCAGGATGTCATTGAAGATATCACTACTTGTAATTCTTTTTCAATCACCAAAGATTATCAATATTTTGTCATTAAAACAGCTACAACAAATTTTCTGAATACATGAATAAATGTATTTAGAAAATTCTTGCCGATTCATTTTTTTAATACTAATTTGAATTTATTTTTTATTTGTTTGTCTCAAAAATGATATTTTTGTTAATTCTTGCATGCCCTTTTGCAATAGTCTAGTGCCCCCTAGTAGGGCACATCCCACAGTTAGGAAAACTCTATTAAGAGATTTATACATTTGAAATTATAGTGTAATCATCATTTTATAAAGTTAAATAGTGTTATATATCAGAAAAACTTCTGGATAAATGCAATAAATATATTATAGACACTATTATCATCAATATATACCAAGCAGGGATCCAATACTGGATTCTCTAATTAAAGTGGAAACCAACTTTGTTTTAAAATTTCAATGATATACAGAGTAAATTTGATATATCGGTACAATCCTGAAGAAAATAAGCAAGAAAATTATTAATTTAAATAAATTTCAATAGATACTTAATCAATAATGAAATAGTTTCTTTGCAAATGTAAAAAATTTTTCTTTGCAAAACAAAAAATAAAAATTTATGCTGTTCATTAAACTGAAAATTTGTTAATTGAGGATTTATAAACCAAGGGATACATATATAATTTACAATTAAACTACAATGAATGCTTTAATGAAAACTGTAATAATTCTATTGTAGTCAAGCACTAAAATGGCAAAAATATTTCATTTATTTAAAATAAATATTTAACATTAATTTGTAGAAAAGCACATTTAACTTGAAGAAACCATTTTCAGTTTCAATTAAGTTTATATTATAAAACAAATGTAGAACATATATTTTAAATAAATAAAATATTACTGCTATTTTAGTGCTTGATTACAATAGAAGTGAAACATATAAGTTGAATTTTAATTACTATTATTGTAATAGTTACATAACTTTCTTTTAAGGATAATCAAAGTTCTTTTAACAAAGAATAATAATTCTTGCTTTGCTATTACTAAACATATATTGTTTAATGAATATGCATTTTTTTAAACTTATGACTTAAATATACTTTGAGAAAATTTTTTGCAATTAATTACTTCAAAATAATCATGTTTTAATAAGATAATCCATTTTCTATTACAATAGGTCCTCAACTTATATGGTTTCAGAGATATGCAGATGCACAAGTCTATATTTTTATTGAATTTTCATAAAACGCAAATAAATTCATTGAACAATTTACCCTTTTGCAGAAATATCACAGTCTTAAATTTTCTTATCTGTGTTTTAAATAAGTTCATAAATTTTATTTGGCTATTCCATTTGCAAATGCATCCATTCATGTATATTGAATATAAGCATGTTTAAGTTTTGTCGTCATCAGATCTAATATACATTAATATGCAAGAAAATCAAATCTTCAATTTATTAAAACAATTATCCAATATTTTTATTTTGATTATTATATATCTATTTATTATATGATATGAAGATGATAAAAATTTATTATATTAGTTTTATTGTGTTAATTTTATTTTTGGTATACAGTATAGCAATAAAATATAAACATAATAGCAATAATAAGTGAATATAACTAAAATTCTGCCAACCAAAATGATTCCTGTAATATGCTTAATTTTCAATATCATTTAAGAATTAATAAAATCATTAATTAATATTCAACTGAAGAGAAAATATATTAAAAATTAATTTAAAGTAAAATATTAATTCAGTACTCTAAAAGTCAGTTGAAATTAAAGTTGAAGCATTTAAAAGAGCTTCTAGGTAATACATTCAAAATATTAATACTAAAATGTAAAAATATTTCAAATTTTAAACATTGCAGATATTATAGGAGATTCACAATACTGTATATAAAAAAATTCTGAATTAAATATTTAAAAATACAAAATCTACCTTGTATTCTATCTTTTGAAGAAAACAAAATATAATTTTGAATACAAAATTAAATGCTAATAATAATGATTAGAACTGATAAATTTTATAAAAAAAACTGATAATTTTTATTAGCTTTCTTCTTCAATTAGGCAATAGTTGTTTAAGATTGATAAAATTAATTCCAAGAAGAAAACATACAAAATGTATATTGACAGTGATTTTCAGGATGAAAGATCAAAGAAATACAAAGTGCCAGAATTTCACATACTAATGTTCATAAGACAAAAACAAGAGCACTTCTATGTAGGAAAAATAAAAGTATTAAATTGTTGGTTTTATATATTGTATAGTAAAATTGTTTTTAGCCTAACAAGCCATCTTCTATTCACAGAACATAGAATAGAATACAAAATTTAAAAACTTCGAATAGAAGTTTTTAAATTTTGTACGACGAATTTTTACATGACATGACATAACGCAAAAGTGCAAGATAAGAGTAAAAACCAGCAAAATAATATAACAGGATTAATATAATAAATGCATAAATAAAAATAAAAACTATAGATAGTAATTGTAAATCAGAAGACATTCTTCAAGCATCATACCAGAAGGTCAGAATTCTTTCAGGGAATTCTTGTTGATTACAGATAACTATTGCTTTCTCTCATAGACACACAATGCACCTCAGCAATATTTCTCTAGGATCAGTGATATAAGGATCTTTCCCTCATAGCATTTTATTATTAAATCTATCTTATCAGAATCTCTTGGATAATGTGTTAATAATATTCCCTAGTGTCAGATCATATCTGTGCTCTCAGAACTATATTGTTGAGAAGAATCCACCTATATATTCTTTTTTCTAGCTGATGGATAAATTTTTAGCCAGGATAACAGACACCTGTTCTCATGTCTGGGTTGACTGGATCTTTGTCATTTCTAAGCTGTGAAAAAGTATAGGTTGGCATCTAAATCTATTACTGCCATAAAACAATTATAGTGATGACTAAGGAATGGTTAAAATGTTGAAGGCTTGACTTTATCCTTGAAGACAAAAGGAAGAAACTTATTGTGCACCAAACATTATAATGATATGTTAAGATAATTTGTAAAATCGTCCGGCTTCATTAGATTTGAGAAATATCCAACACAGCATCCTAGCAATAAAGTTGATAGGATTATGAAAACAAAGAGAAGTTTGTCACATAATAGCATATGATTCTTATTTTAGATTCTCTGGAACATTTTATAAGCAAAAAACTTAACACTTTTTGCAGTCATGGAAAAAATTCATTTAATATAGCTAACATTTTCAGCAATAAATATTTGCCATCTGCAAGCTACAAATACAACAGCTAAGAATATGGATCTAGAAGTTCAAAGATACAAAAGAATATTTTACTTAGGTTACTATACAGAAAATACTTTTTTAAAAAATAAAGCAAAAAAAGATAAAACAAATAAATTAACCATACAATAAAAACAAATCTTAAAATAAAATGAAATATAAAATAATGTGCTTATGGTGCACTTAAGATCCTGAGTCCTCCTTTTTAGATGTTTCTCCATTGTGCGTCTTTCCATTTTTCAAGCTCAAATATGTCTATGATGATGGTAGATCTATAGTTGGCTTCACATTATGAATTTGTCCCCTGCATTTGAACTTCAGAATTTTAATGGACTCAAGAGTGCCTGGGTTTGTGCGGCTAGAGACTTTATTATCCTTGCATTATTCCAATCTATTTGCAGTTCATTGGCATATGCCTCAGTGACAAACTTAAATGGTGCAAGCGAGCAACAGTATGTATTTTTGCCATATCCCCTAGCAAAAGTTAACTCCATAAAAAAGTCTTGAAAAAAACAAAGAAAAAACCAGCATACTACAAAACAACTGTATTCAACAGCTCAGAAATGAGAAAGAGAACAAATGATTTAGTCAAAATAATTTGTTCTCTTTCTCATTTTTGAGCTGTTGGTAATATTAGAACAAATGATTGGCAAAAATCAGGTATGTACAAAATTCTGGCCAAGTTAGTTAACTCCCAACAGAACACAGCATACATAGGTGTAATTACAAGAAATTAACAACAGAGGGTAGACAAACATAAGAATGATATAGCTTCTAAGAAGCTCACCACCGTTCTTGCCACGGAGGCATACGCCAATGAACTGAAAATAGATTGGAATAACGCAAGGATAATAGAGCCTCTAGCCTGCAAACCCAGGCACACCTGAGTCCATTGAAATTCTAAAGGCTAAATGCAGGGAACAAATTCTTAATGTGAAGCCAACTTTAGATCTACCATCATCATGGACATATTTGCTTGAAAAATGGAAAGCAGCACAACAGAGAAACATCTAAAAAGGAGGACTCAATCTTAAGTGCACCATACACACATTTTATATTTCATTTTATTTTACTTTAAGATTTGTTTTTATTGTACAGTTAATTAATTTATTTTATCTTTTTTGCTATATTTTTTAAATAAGTATTTTCTGTATAGTAACCTAGATAAAATGTTCTTTTGTTACCTTTGAACTTCTAGATCCATATTCTTAACTGTTGTATTTGTAACCTGAGGATGGCAAAGTCCAAGATACTAGCACAAGAAGCAGTAAGAGGATGGCAAATATTTATTGCTGAAAATGTTAGCTATATTAAATGAATTTTTTCATGACTGCAAAAAGTGTTAAGTTTTTTCTTAATATTACAAATGTGTTAAAAGCAGTATAATCTTAAAAGTACTTTACAAGCAGTTAGGTGTTCCTATTGATGGATCCATGGCAGACCTTATGGTAAGATACAAAGAACAGCACATCATTCCTCAATTCTTATATTATATCAAGTTGTATACTAGATATTTCAATGATATAATATGGTATCATGGAAAGAAAAATATAATGAAAATGATCTTTTGACTGAGTTTTCTGATATAATCTTGAGTTAATGACGTAACCTATTGTTATAATGTGACCAAATATCAACAACAAATGTCCATTTCCTTGATGTGGACTTGGATTTATCAGGACCCAATTATAAAACTACTGTATATAGGAAACTGTCATATTTTCTAGTTCTCATTCTATCTTGGTCACAGGATCCACTGCAGCATAAAAGCAAAGCATTCAGGGCATTTTTCAAGCAGATTAACACTCATTGCAATACAGCCAATGCAAAGCAAGAATTTGCTAATATAATAGTAGACATGGTTTACACTTAATTATATGTATAATATATTTAAGTTTGTATTAGCCAAATCTAGGCCTGCCATGTTGCTATTGCATAATTGCATATACTGCAGACAATTGATGACCCCAAAAGTGCAATTAAGCATGTTCTATCACTTGTGATCCAAGCCTTTTGAGCTTAGCTAGAACTGTAAAGAAGAAAACTAATACAGCAGTGGCTTTTAGATGCCAACCTATACTTTTTTACAGCTTAGAAATGACAAAGATCTAATCATTCTAGATGGAAGCAGGTGTCTATGTTATTCTGGTTGAACATAAATCCAATAATTAGAATTGAAAGGAATTCCCCAATGCTATATTCTATCTGTGCTTCAGATTCTTTTCTGAAGAGGAGAATCCAAAAACACAGATAGGCTATAGCATTAAGGAATATTACTGCTGCTTTATCCAAGAGGTTCTAGAATGTAGATTTAGAAGTAAAATGGCATATGGCAAAGTTTCTTAAGCATGTCATCAATTCTAGAGAAACAAATGATACTGGCAGTGATGCTTGAAGAACACTTTCTTATTTACAATTACTATTTGTAGTTTTTATTTCTACTTATACATTTATTATATTAATCCTGTTATATTATCCTGCTGGTTTTTGCCCATATCTTGCACTTTTGTATTATATGTCATATGACATATTTTTTAAAAAAATCTCTTTCGTTCAAAGTTTTTTGAATTTTGAACTCCATTCTATATTATACAAATTCTTTGCAGGAACAATAGATGGCTTATTAGTTTGAAAATATTTTTTGCATATGAAACCAACAACTTATTAAACTTTTGTTTTCCCTACTTAGAAGTGATCCATTTTTTGTCTTATGATTAAAGAAATAAAAAATAAAACTGACTAAAAATTCTATTATTCAATAATAATAAATGTATTCTTCAATTTATGCAAATAATTGGGACCAAAGGGTTTTACATAATTCAAATTTTGCATAAATCTGAAAAATGATTTTTGAAGAAAAATTCTGATGCAAAAATTATTGGAGCTAGTAGACTACTGTGATTACATCTATACTATATTATAACAATATATTGCTCTCTAATTGAAAGCAAGAGAATACCACATAGTATGATATTGTACTAATAATATCAGTAATATAATATTTAAGATTAACAAACAATATACCAAATATAAACAATAAACTAATATAAAAAAAGCAAAAAATTTTAATTTTGTATATAGATAATTTTTTATATAAATTTTATATTTTATGTATATTTTATTGTTTTTTTTTTTTGTGTTTTTTATGTGAAAGTTTGAATTTAGGGGGCGATATACATAAGTCAAGGAATACCTGTATTGATTTCAGCATAGGGAAAATGTAACAGTTTCTCAATATTTACAAAGTAAAATGAAATATTTCATTAGGAATGAGTAAATCTATAAAGAGCTATACATTTATATCAAAAACATATAATAGAGTCAAAAGTAATAATCACTATAATTCTTAATTAAATCAATTTATTGGGATTATCTTAATTTTACATGAAGATATTTCTTAGATGATATAAGAAATACTATACTAAAGTTGATGATAATGTATTTTAAAAATGAAAAGCATTCTTTTAACTATATGAAAATTTCAGATATATTATTTTATACATATCTCTAACATTGATTTGTTGCAATGACAAAGATTAAAACAATTCAATTATTATACTTTTATCTCTAACAATTAAAAAAGAGAATATTATAATTTAAATTTCTTGATAAAATTATTTGTTTTCTTAATAGATAATAATTTAAAGTTATATATTATTGAATTGTGTAAATTACTGCTTTCCTCTTTTCCATATCTAGTACGTTTTTGTTTTTAATCCACCTTATCTTTATTCAAACAACATTTTTTTTTTTATCAGTAATTAAAATAATTTAAAATTCATTATCATTTTTGATATTTCTAAGAAACTGGTCTGAGCTTAAATGATAATCGAATTTCTTTTGAAATACACAAACAGGTAATCGAATTCACAATTTGAAAACAAATTATAAAATTCATTATAAGCGTGTAGAATAATAAATAAAATAATAATTCTCTAATGAGTATTTCATCTGCAGCACAATAAATTCACGAATGACTATTCAAATGAAAAAACGATAGCAAACAATGAGTTTTATAGACATATGATTTATAAACAGTTCAATTTTGATTATATTTATTTGATTTATTGCGAAGATTTTGTTGTGTAGCAGATAGGGCAGATTTTTTTTCTCTCGTATATAATTATGTACTGAATCTATTTATGATAAAAATTTAATTATTTTTGAAATCGTATTCATTATTTAAAATAAATTTTAAATCTGTTCAATCATTGCCTGTTTTGATTAATTTATTAATATATTAGAAAGGTGACCATTTTGCTTTATCTAAATTCATCTACATGTATATGTATATATGTACAGTATATAAAGTTAGAGCAGATATTAATTTTTTAATTCAAAAATACTATACAGTATATGTATATTTTTAAAAATGATCTAAAATCAATTACTCGATATTTTAATAATAAATTAAACTTCCGAAATATAATACAAGTAATCATTTTTGTTTTTAATATGTAAAAAAAATTAATAATATATTATACAAAGAAAATAAATTATATCAAATAATTACTTAAGCCTAATTTACATATAACTGCTACTTATTTTTTAAACCTTAATATGTTTTATAATAATTTTTTTCCCTTATTACCTACATATAATACGAGTTGTAATCATTTTCTCTCTGTCATTTTTATATTCTACGGCAGAAACTTCCGCTCAACTTTTCGAACCGAAGACTTTTCGCAATCTCGTCTCGTTCTCAAACGAAATGGCGAGATTTGTGACATCATTTGACGTCATTAATTCCACTACCCGGCTCTCCAAATTACTATCAACTTAAGTTAAAAAAAAGTATAGTTTTTTCGCAACTAGATAATAATTCCAATGTAATATTAATAGAAAGCGACAACTCTGCAAAGTTATATTTTCCACATATTTTATTATTAATGTTATAGGCCTATATCGAATTTTTTTTTTTTGCTATTTGCATTACGTAAGCATGTTTATATATCTTTAAATTTTTTTAAAGATATATGAGTTATATATAATGATCTAACTTTCGTAATAAGTTTCTTTATTCAATATTTTCATTATATAAAAACAAAATATCTTTAAAGCATAAATAAGTCAACGTGTTGGCCTCAGGTGTTGGCGCATTATAATGAATTGAAGCCATTTTTTTAAATCTTTACTGCTATTTAAGTGATATTTATGTCTTAATAAAATACAGTATTACGTCAACAGATTTAATTCTAAAAATAATATTTTTATACCTCTAAATATCGGATGTCGAAAAGAAAAAGTCACCTCAAGCTTATGCTTTCGATTCTGACTGAAGTAACCTGTTGATTTAGATCTGAATGCATTTTACCTGCGAAACATTTCGTTAAATACGTCTTTCTAATTACGAGTATGGATATTATTATGAAACTGGAATTATTTCTTTAGAAACACAGTGACAGAATAAAATTTAAAAATAGCGGCCAATTGCTCGGCTTCTAAAACTACTTGCGGAATTTTTATAAATTTTTTTTATTCCTCCTGGTGTAGCGGATAATTTCTAATTTTAAACTGGTTAAATTATAAATCATTATTTGACCTTTTATATGTTTAAATTTAGACTATATATCACTGTATTTAGTATATTTACCTACGAATTACAAACGTAAGAAAAGTATATATTACCTATGATTTGTCATAAAGCTATCTAAATTAAAAAATAAAATCAAATGAAATAGTAAAAATAAAACTATTACTAATTTTTAAAACACCTAAATTAGTAAAATTATTTGTCTCGGGAATGCCATTAGAATGACATAAATAACTTGATGAAACAAAATGCCCAAGGCCATACAAACAGCGTAAATAGAGGCATTAACCAAGATTTAATTCCTAATTTTCCTGGTAGTACCAGTATGATTTGTAATTTTATTTCATAACTAATTTCTAAAGATTTTTTTTTCTTTTTCTTATAGGTAATATATTGTACAATATTAAAAAATAAAATGGAAATGTTAATAGCTACCACAATAAATGAAAAAAAAAAAATTCCAACAACATAGAGATAAAATGATTGAAGTATTTAGATTTTTCTTAAAATTTTTAAATTTTATTTTAGAGTATTTTAAAAAGCATTTTTATATGACTGATATATAAGTAGAAAAAATCGTTTGTAATTCATTTTTGCCTTCGTGCATATCGCATTTTTTTTTTTTTTTTTTTTTTTTGCGAGAACATAATCTTATTAAATACAGTATTCAACTATTTCATTACTAAATTTGATAATTGTCTATATAAAAGCTATTTATATTCATCTGAGACCAGTTTCTACCATTGTATATAAATCTATAAAAAAAATTAAGAAAATTTTCCCTTATATTGAACAGAAATTTTCATTTTAAACATTAAATTGGTATAATTTTGTTATTCGAAATTATTTTAATTAGTGAAGTAATAAAGTTAAAAAAAAACTTTTGTTACAAAGAAAATCGCCGATTACTGAAACATGAATACATTCGAGCATTTTATTTGTGAATTACTGTAGTTCAATTTACACAACTTAAATAGTAAAATAGATTGCATCGCAAAATTTTATACAGAATTATTGACAATCATTAAGTCTATATTTAAATTCATATATTATTCTGAAGTATTTTATATATTAATCCAAATTTTTTATAACTTCATTATATTTTTATCACTAAAACCGATTACAGTATAGACTCTATAGAGCTTCCATTATATTCGTTGTCTTTAGGAACCGAAAAGCAAAACTGCACATAAAACAGAATATTTAGCCATAATACATGTAAATATTGACGGATAAATACAGCAAATATGTTTGCATCAGATTCCTGATTAGTTTTTTACTATTCCTGACATTCCTGATCAATTTGAAAATCAAGTGATTATTTTTGATGCATCATCAGATCTATGCTGTAATTGACACGAAATTTCACTTGAAAATGCCAAATAAGACCCTCCGATGCACCTAAGCCATCTTAGTACATGGATTCACAAGTTCCCTCTTAATTTGTAAAAGTATAAAAAATTAATATGAAGACAATGCTTTATTCGTATTATCGTGGGAAAATTATTTTAATTCTTTTAAGAATCTACCTTTCTAATATCTGAGCATAAAAGAGAACTTTAAAAAATTAGATCTTTTATATTAATGAAATTTTTAATATAATTTTCAAAGCATGATAAATTGAATGCATTTAGATGATTCTGGTGCATGGTTTTCCTTTTATGAAAATTTACAAAATGATCGTCGCCTTTACATATTGAACATTGCATTTGTCGGAGGCCTTCTGACCTTCGAGGCCCACAACACGTGCCTGCTCTGCTTAATGAGTAATCGGGCATTGCCCTTTGAGTATAGTTTTGGATTTCATTTCCTCTTTCAATCACTGTTTAAATGGTGTTTCGTTTCTTCTAGATTCATCATCGTACGATGCTTATAAAAGATAGCAAATTATCTACAATTTTCTAATAAAATTATTATTAAGTAAGATTTGTTATTATTTTTCCCAAGATAAAAAAACTATTTTTCGATCCTAGGCAATTGGTGCTCAATTATTTAATGTTTGAAATTAAAAACAGTACACTCTCTGTTAACCGGCCTCTATGGGGCCGGATCTCAGGTCAGATAAACGAATGGTCGATTTCGAAAACACATGCAAAATACCATTTATAGATTGTGAATATTCATTTAATTTGTAGCCTATAAATTTTATCTGACTTGAGTAACATTTGCTTAGATAAAAAATCAGTAATCTTCATTTAAATTACTGATTTATTATGATTTAAATTCTTTTTTGAAGCAAAATCATGCCAAATTTGATAGGAATTATTTAAATAGCAGCCGAATTTTCTCGATATTCGCTATATCTTATCATAATATCGAGCACTTTTTTCCCTTCCGAATGAATTTTTTATTTTTTTCTGCTCATATCTCGATGAAAATGTAGCCAGTTAAAACCGAAACTAGCTAAAGCAAGATCGGATGAGGAGTCTGCTCAGCGGCGCGTTATGGCTTCATGGGGCCCCGGGCAAATCTGAATTTGGGGGCCCCATGTGCCACTCAATGTTGAAAATTTTTGGGGAAAATTCCACACTTCTGGTATACTCTTACCCATGCAAACAGCTAAATAATTATAAATGTAGATATAATTTTACTAAAAATAAAAC
>WUQG02007598.1:0-12033 GCA_011317285.2 Androctonus mauritanicus
AAACCGGTTTTCGAATTGCAGAATTTTCTTTTAAAAACCGGTTTTTAAAATCGGTTTTTAAAAACTGACAAACCCTATTGAGTACTGTGCTATATACAAGAGCTCTATATTATTTCATTAAATTATTGAATTCCAGATTCCATATTAAAAGGTTTTTAAAATTTTCTTTTAAATCTCTCTCTAATTTTCTATTGATTATAGCTTAATTACTTAATTTACTATAGCTTAATACTTAATTTTCTATTGATTATAGCTTATTTAGCCATAATATACTTAAATTAAACTTTGATTAGGCTTACTGATCATATGTTATTAGCATCTATAAGTATTAGAAATATCTAATCTATATATATATATACATATAAATCTAAATATCTATGTGTGTATGTTCAGTTATAAGCCAAGATAAGCTGAATCAATTTTTATGAAATAACCAATGTATTTCCTAATGTTCGTAAGATTGTCAGTGTCATTACCATGTGCATTGATGTTCACATGTGAAGAAACGAAACTGTCATTGCCATAGCAACACAACAAATTGACTTATAGTAATGGAGGTTTATAAAAATTTTCAAATTATTTATATGGCTACTGATTTGTTATTTAATCTATCATAAATCTGAAATGCCTGAATGCCATTTTTCAGTCTATGATTATTTCATGATTTTCACTAATGTAAGTTTATATTATGTAGAAGAATCTGTATTTGAGATTAATTCATGTATTTCTTGATGCGTAGTCTCTTTGTTTGAGACTATGTCATTTCACATGTTGTTTTGACATAAAGTTTTTGTACATTGTACAGTTCTATAAATTTTATAATGCTGCAAAAAAGAGGGAACTCTTTAAGTAGATTAATTCCTCCTGCTAAAAGATTGTGTTTAATTCGAAAAAATGAAACATTAAAAGATCAAACAAATCAACAGAATTCTAATAGGGAAAGAGAGATAAAGAAAAGAACATTCAAAAAGACACACATTTCAAATGGAAAACATATCTATAAGGGAAAGATTTTTCAGAATACATGAATTGAAGAAAATCCTGAATGTCATCTAAAAGGTTATAATTTAAGAAAAAGAGAAACCTAAGTACAATGCCACGAACTGCCCAATGCTGAGCACAGGTTTGTTAGTAAATTTTAATCCAATTATTATTTGCTATATTTATTATTCTATCTAAGAAAAATAGTCTGGAAGTATTCAAGGGATGCATAGATGTATATCAATCTAGTCTAGTCATATAATTAGTATCAGGCATTATGTAAAATTGGTAATGACTGGTATTACATTTAATTGCAGGCTTATCTTTAGATATTGCATTATGGATGATAATTTATAGATGACTTTCTAATTCATAAATTAGTTTTAATTTATAACATTTTTACATATATTCTTGAAATAATGTTTGTTTATTTTTAATGAAAAATAATTAATTTTATGTAAAATATTTTAATGATGCATTGTATAATGAGAAATAACAGCACTTTCAAGCAGTCCTAGGTTTTAAATAAACCATAACAACTTTATACAATACAATACAGTTCAGAGCAGTAAACACTAGATATGTATATTTAATGATGCAATTCATTTGTTCAGTAGAAGTTTTGTAAAATTTTAAAATCTTTATAAATTTGTTAAACAATATTTAATAAGTAAACATAAATTAAAATTTTCTGAATAAAATTATTGTATGACATGCAAATGCCAAAAAAGGAGAAATATTTTACAATGACACCAATCTCTTTCTATTTTATTACATAGATTTATTATTCTTTATTAAGGAATTTTTGCTGTAATTTTGACAACAGGCATAGAACTATTGATATCAAACAAATTTTACAAAATCAAATCATTTTCCAATATTGGGAATCAAGCTGCTGCAGAAACAAGAAAAAATACATTCTTCTAACAAGACTGTATAGGGCACAGTTGAATGCCCTTATTTGCTATTCTGTAATCTCTTTTGATGAATAAGGATCAATTGATTTGTGATCTTTGCATCTGTTTGTTTATTATGAAGCACATTTTAAACTGATTTATTCTTATTTTATTACTGATTTTATATATTAATTATTTTGGGCTTTTTTTAAATCAGATTCTGCTATTATGCATAACATTTAGTATTTTTTAACATATTTATTTTTATTTGAGTTATGATTTATATCATTTTTTATTTATTAAATTTTTGATATATTGATTAATTAACATATATTGATGGAATTGCTGATATTGTTAGTTATTGTTTTGTTTGGTCTTTATCAAGTATCTTTTTTTACATAACATTTTTCAATATTGTTAATTATTTTAGTCTTGTTTGCTTTTTCAATATCTTTTGCACACTGTTTTTATAAATATTATATATAATATAATTTGGCCTATATGATCCCTGTATCATGAAATATAAGATAAATCACTATTACAGACATAGTTACACTGATTTGCAATTAATGAACTTTGAAGATCAGTGAATTGATAAATAATAATTATCAAATCAATAATAGTATAGGTTGAATCTCTTTAATCTGACATTCTGTGGTCCAGCACATTTTTAAGATTTCTACCCGAACCTTATTTGGCTGGTGTACTAGATAAATTTTTTTTTATCAATTAATTATTTTCTAAATTTAAAGTTTCATCATTTCTAAATCAGTAATTAATATTTTTTAGTTTTATTTATAAACATATATTTTCTTAAATTTTCTAAATTCAATACAGAAAATCCTCAACTTATGAGTGGATTGTTTTCCAAACCTTATGTAAATTGAAATGTATATATGTCAGAGCATACCTATATGGTACTAGTGGATCATAAAGGTGTAACATTAAAAATACTTATATTAAAGAATACAAGTTACATGGTAAAGCAGTCACTGACCAATTTGGAGAATCTAGATTCAATTTAGTGTCTCATATTTCCAGTTTTTTGAAGGACCCCAATTCCAGACTCAGTTTGTTAATTAAAACTAATCTAATAAGAACATAAAACAAACAAACAAACACACACACATGCACTCACATACGATAAATGATGAAACTAGAAAGAAAAAAGCTTATATCTCTGCATTATTAGCTATATCTATTTTGATCAGAATATTTTTCTTGTTAGTTAGGAAATTTCTACATGAATACATCTGTATATAAGCTAGATTTGGCTCATACACATTCATTTATTTATTTATTTTATTTAATGTAATAACTTTAAAATAATTAAAAATTAGCATTAATTATTTAATGAATTTGTTTTATAAAATTTCAATTAACAACTTTATTCTAGAAAAAAAAATACAAATAAATAAAAAATTTCTTTATCAAAGAATTATTCAAATTTAATAATTTATAAAAATGCATTAATTAACTTGAATATAAATCAAAAATCAATAATTTAATGTAGAACTCGCCATATATTTTAACTCTAAAATATAGCAATGATGTTTACTGGAAATCTGACATCTTGTATACATGAATAACTGCTATCTATATTTACAATTTTCTCCTGAATCATTTCAGTTTTTTACATACAGTATTATAAAATGGAATTTTAAATTACTATTGATATTTGTAAATCCCATTTTATTTCTGCTTAAAAAAATTATATATGTTATAAAAAAAATATTGTATTTTTCAGATACATTTATAATACTTAGAAATTTTATTTTGCCTATAAACTATGTTTATATAATGTGTAATATTATTTTTTATTGCCTTTTAACCCTTTCAGTCGTATTTCTTACATATCTAGTAACAAAAATTATTATTTAAACCCCATAGGGCATCTTTTATTTATTCCATTTAAAAACTGCACCCTTTATGAAGTAATTATCAGTTTGAAAGTGTATTTTAACTTATTGTTTTGACAAAATGGAGTTTAGACAAACATTTGAGTATAAATAAATTCTTTATATATTTTAATGTATTTTATTTAAAATAAAGATAAAATTAATTTTTTTCTACATACATAAAAAATTCGGGACCGAAAGGGTTAATATAAATATCATCATCATCAGCAGTTTAAAAATTAGGTAAATGTTTATATAATGCTTATAGGGAAGCAAATTCTGTAATCTGGTATTTCTTATAGTCCAGCAGTATTATGTCTTGAGGTTCCACCTTTATTGATTTCTAAGCTCAAATTTTTGAAAACTAGCTTGAGTTTCAGCAATTCTACACTAAATCCAGATACCAAAGCCATAGTATATATTGCATTGTATAATACATAATTGATTATACATGCTGTTAATTGAATTAATTAGATCTTATTTCAATTATTTTTTTTAATTAGATTTTATTTCAATTTTTAAATATTATTGCAATATGTTAGATAACTGTATAGCTTTACATTTATTGTTAGACTATTTTTCTATTATAATGTTTAAAATTCTTAGAACTTTTGAAATTTTCTAAAATTTGGATATGAAATAGTATGTTCATATCTATGAAAACTTATAATTAAAATGTTCATAACTCAAGGAACTCTTGTACTTTCTTTCAGAGAATATGCTAAAAGCCATCTATCTGCTAGAATATTTTTATAAAATATCAATGAATAATTGTTAAGCTTATAATAAAATATGATAGAATAAATTTTTTCTGTAATTGAAGTTTATAAGTAAAATAATTTAAAAAATTTAAAATATTTTTCAGTGCCACACCATCCAGGTACAACTTTACCAATGAGTGCCATGCCACAAGGGACACCTGGACCACATTCTAATACTTCCACTCCACAGTCTCAAACTCCAACTATGCATGCACCATCACCAGTCCATCAACCACCAGTATCACATGGAACTCCTGCTCATACACCAACACCAACTGGGCATTTGGGTACAGCTCCTACTCCACAACCTGTCCTATATCATGGACCAATGACTTCTCAACACTCTCTACAGCATGTTGGTAATCCAGCACACATGGCCTCTATTTCCCACCATCATTCAAATTTTCCTACAGCACCTCAACCAGTGGTATTGATGCATCAACAGCCTGTACCAAATCATCATCCTTCTTCCATTCCATCATCAGGACCACATGCTCTTCAAGGACACCCTCTTCATGGTCAGACACCAGGAAATCATATTCTTCAACCAGGAGCCATACCAACTAGTGCCACAATGGTTCCAGTACCACCAAACACTCAATTCGTACCCCATCATCAAGGTAAATCTTAAAAGAATTTTAATTGTTATAATATATATATTATATATATATATATATAATATATATATTATATATATTATAACATATTTTTTTTATTTTTAAGTTATTTTTATTTTAGTATTTTCATAAATTACTATTATGAATGGCAGTTTCTGTTTCTGTGCTTTATGATTATCCAGGTCTGTTTTTCACTTCTAGGAGTGTAATGCAACAGGTGGCTAGAAAATAAACAAGAAACTAGTTGACAGAGTTTAAGTTATTGCAGAGCTGATTTATTTAGAACAAATGGAGAGATAGAGCATTCCCTTGGCAGCCATTACTTCAAAAACAAAAGCAGGATTGTCTAAAGTTATTTGTGAGTAAAATGAAAACAGAAAACTTGCAGGTAGAAAATTTCTTCCAAAATACAGCTAATACGAAAAATATTATTCTCAGTAAGATTGTGATCACAAAATTAGTGGTAACTTCCTTTGTAGTAGTTAAATGAAAAAAAAAAAAAATATGTTTATATCTGGTGTTTTTAGTCTTTTAATTTAAATATACAAAGTCACATACATAATTAATTAAAAATGTAAATTTAAAAAATTGCAATTTAATTTTATTGATATCAAAAGTTAATTATTTACATTAGTTATATATTAATACATCTATGATACCTCATACTGTTACATTATATTGATGCATTAAATGCTTTAAGAGTTAATGATAATATATGAGGATAAAATATTAAAGTAAATTATAGAGTATCAATTATTTATTAGTTTTTACAAGCTTGTTTTATTTTAGAAGTAAATTCTAGTTCCTTATTTTTTGTTATACAAATACTTGGTAGTAATTTTCATAACATTATAGGGAGTAATTCTCAATCTTACAGAATTGGCTTATTATTTACTTTTATTTAGTGTCTACAGTAAGAAATCCTATATTATAAAAAAAAGTTTTGTTTCTTATTTAATCATACAATAGGTCCTCATTTAATATCAGAGTTAGTCATGAAAATTGTAACTTTAATGACACAAAGTCTTGTAAACCTAATTTTAAGAATTGTGGTACTAAAGTATGCCTAGAGTGCTTTCTGGTATTAAAAAAATATTTACTAATTTTTCTAATCTAAATATTATTATATAATATCTTATTTATTAAGATATACATGCAATGTTTGAAGTTTGATCTACCTGTATGGGAGACGTCGTTGTTCCGATGAGTTGTGAGTGGAGGAGAGTTGCTGAGGATTGGAAAAAAAGGAAAAAGAAATTACAAGGACCAGTGTTAATAAAAAATAAAAAAAAAACTTTTATATCTAAGAGGATGGAAGATAATAGTTATTGTTACTTGTTTATGTAAATTATTGGTGTTTAAAAAGGACGATTGGAAGGAGGCGCAACAGATTTGTCTTGTGGCGTCTTGCAGTTATGTTGTTGTGTAGTGGAATTGCTGAATAATTTTGTTAAATATGTACTTTATGTTATAGTTAAGTGTTTGTTGGAGAGATTTTGTATAACTGGAAAGATTGAGAAAAGAAGTTGTTTATTGATAACAAAAGTTTTTGTAAGTTGGAGTTTTTTTTTTCTTAATAAATTTACGAATTAATATGGACCATTGGACAGAGTCTTTGCTGCGTTGGTTGGACTTAAATGAAGTACATATCCGTATTAAAATTAGTATCGCTAAGAAAAGGGGGAAGTGAAGAAGTGCGGGGACGAATGAATTATGGGAACTCGGAGGTATTTGAGAACTTCCCATACAGATAGTCCTTGACTTATAATAGGGTTTGAAACTGAACCCCACTGTCATAAGTCAGAATGGTTGTCATAAATGCCCAAAATTTATAGATTTCTTACTATTAACATTTTTTATTTGCAAGACCTATAGTTTCGATTTCTCTAATACATGTTATAATTCATAAATACATACCTGTTAATATTCATAAATTTTTTGGAAATTTGCATATTTTTATAAATAGTGATATTTTCTTTATTTTTTAAGATATTTTGTTGAAATTTTCAGGATGTCTTCTCCTTTTATCATAATTTCTATATTCCTGTAAAAAAAATTTCAAATTTTGGCAATTTTGGCCTGGCAAATTGAATTTAATTCTCTGTACTTCATTTTTGGTTTATAAAATCTTAAACTATTTTTCAATTTTAATGAAGATTAAAGTATTTTATAGAAAACATATTCATTTTCATTAATTGATACAGATTTTTTTTCATTTTATTTAAAAAATTTACTTTTTTGTATTATTTATGCTCTACTGAATTGTGCTCTCTGATATTTTCTTAACCAATAATTCTCTATTTTCTTTTGACATGTCTCTATAGTTTCTTTCAGTGTAATATTTAACAAATAGAGTGAGAAGAATGTATAATATAAATCTCATACAGCTCTGCTTAGCCTGCTATTGAGATAAAACACTATGCTACTTTCATTTGTTTTCAATGCTTTCATTCTATTTTTATATCAAAATTGCCTTAATTCACACTAAAAAATGCAGTAATGACTAAATATTAAATAAAAGTAAACAATAAGCCAAATAAGTAAGATAAATTATTTATTCAAAAATATTTTCAGCTGTACACATAACCAGTCTCAATTGAAGTACAGACCAAAGAAATTTTTCTTCATCCTTCCTCATCTGACCAAATCGGGAACCAGTCTGAATGACTAGTTCCTAAAATCAACAAAACTGCAGATGGAAGACTATCCTTCTATATCTCATTTTTGAAAAAAACCAACAAACAATTCTTAAAAAAGCAATATTATTACCATTATCATCATCAGATACTGATATTTTAGGTACAAATAATAATATAATACAAAACATAGTCACTATCTTAAAAAATTAGAATTATGTAATATCATACTACAGGAAAAACATCAACAGTGAATAAAACATAGTTTACACCTACACTTCCTGTAAGCCTTTAACACAAATAAACATCAGATTTCTGCAGCTATAAATCTATTGGTACAGAATAACATTCCTAATCAAATATTACAATATTCCTATTTAACAATAAACATTACTTTCACAAATATCACAAATATTACACAGAAAATCATTGTTATCATTAAACATTATAACTAACAAGTAAGTAAATATTATGAAATTAATAAATATTAATTATATTTTTGCATTTATTTTAACTTATAAACTATTTATCATTGATGCTTTGTTCTAGTATAAACACAATGAAACTGTGACTCAAGAGTAACAGTACTTCAATTAATTGATGGCTAAACAGTAGTTAACGGCAATTTTTATTCCTGTTAACTACTGTGTAGCCATCAATTATTTGACATTTTTGTATAGACATTTTTTTCAAAAATTGTTTAGGATATTTTGAGAATTTTTTTTATTTTTCTTTTATAAGATGAGGAAATTAAACTAAAAAATATATAAATTTCAAATTAAAAAATATTTCTAGAATATTAAATAAAATCAAATAATAGAATAGAATTCTAACAGAAAATGATAGATAAGGATGGATTTTTTTGATGTTATCATCAATTATATGTATAAAATTTCTAATATTCATTAATATTAGAAATTTTATACATATAATTGATGTATAAAAAATGATGAAAATAAAACTAGAATACATATAGAATGTATTCTAGTTTTATTTTCATTTGAATTCTTTATGTATTGAAGCTGAAGAGGATTTCAATAAAATCGAAAGCACTTCTTCAAAAAGTTCTTACCAGTGATTTTTAACATACATGAGACTTTCCTGCCGTTTGTGCTTTATGCTACTAGTTTTATTTTCGTTCGGCAGTGTATTTAAGCTTTTTATGAGTTCAGTTATGTAAATGTCATCATAAATTTGCTTACATCAAGACATGGCAGCATCTACAACAATAGAAATCATCAAAATTGCAATAAAATGAATGATTTTTGTACAATTTATTGATCTATATGTTATTTTAGGTTTATATGCCTGCTTTAAGTATTATTTTGTGATTAGTTTCAGATAATTTTCTTTTTAAAATATAAAGTTAGTATAAATGATACGGATAAACCACATAACTTAACCACTTAGTTTATTGATTTTAAGATGTTGCATGGCCAAAATAATTAATGTATCACTATCTACATGTGAATTTGCAGAATTTTTTTAGTTCCCAAGTTTTATGTGAATTTTTCTTGAGAATCAGGAATCCCAAAATAAAAATAAAAAAAATTTTGAGAATTGAAAATCAATATTTTCTCGTAAATCTCAAGATTTCTTGAGATGGGAATCTTGAACACAATCACTATATAGTTGTATAGTTTAATTAATATATTGTTCATAGACAAAATTGTATTTTTGAGATAATACTCATATAAAATATAGTTACAGTTGTTTTTTATAATAACTATAGGTTTTCACTTCACTTTCTATCATAAAGTTTTCAGGAAATGAAAGAAAATGGGACTTTATTCTGTTTTGTTACTTTAAAATCTTTAATTTTTTAATTAATTAATTAAATTTTTGTTAGCAACATAACAGTGAAATGACATTAATTTATATAATATTAAATGAGGATCTATCTCAGTTATAATCTTTCAAATTCTCTTCCATTTCTTATAATAAAAAAAAAATTGAGAATTCTTTCTTTTATAAAGTATGATAAAAATTTACTATACATTCTCAGTGTAAAAATTAAAACTCAAATAATAAACTAGTTTTATGAAAAGAGAATGCAAATAAAATTTTACAGTTAAGAATGCAATAAAGTATGAGATTTTTTTGTTGAGAAATCTAATTAGTAAATGTAAATATCATGAGGTTAACTTTAGGAAAATATTGATAAGAAGGCTGTACAATAGACTTTGATTCCTATATCTATATACATATTGATATTAAATTGATTGAAGAGTATCCTAAGTTTGCTGGAAATTACTTTTATTGTGACTGATATTAAAATATTCAATCTAAATGGATTCTCTTCTAAGCCTCTGTTATATATTAAATGTTATCATTATTTCTTGATGTTATAGTTGAGAATTTGTATTAAGAACAGATTATATTATAGATTAAATCTCTTTGTAATGAATTCCACAATAACAAAATTTTCAGAATAACAAATAACTTTCTTAAATTTAATCAGTCATTTTAATGAAATCAAAATTTCAGTATAAAGAGCATTTTCCATGAGAAAAATTGATTAAATTCCTCACATACAAAGATAAAATATCTTTGATAAAAATGATGAAACATCATTTATTTCAAACAGTGATATACAAATGCCTAACATCAATGTGATGTTGGACATATACAATATTGAGTTTTGAATGTATGATGATGGATGTGATATGGAATGTAGCAACGATACTAAAACATGATGATGATTATGATATTGAAAATTATTATAATTATTATAAACATCACCAAGAATCTGAAAATATCAATCTGATTAATATAAAAATACCAAATATAAAACAAGAGGAGAAAAGTACATTACACTAAATAATACTATTTTTGATTTTAAAAAGAGATTTTTGTTGTTATTATTTTTATTATTAACCTAATTTTGTTGAATTAAATTTAATTGAATTAGAGCTGTAAATATATCTATATTTTCACCACTTCACCTAAATTTGATTCAACAAAATTAGTTGAATTATGTTCAGAGGTTATCTGAAGTTCAGTTGCATATTAAATACAGTAGACACTCCATTAACTGACTGCTATGGGACCAGATATCAAGCTGGATAAATGAATAACCATTTAACTCAAAAATATATGCAAAATACCATTTAGAAGTTGTAAATTAATTGATAAAAAGTATGTGTGTATTTGTTTTTTTCTTTCTAAGGAAGAATAACAATTGTTATTCTTCATTTAAATATGTTTTCTGAAGCAGAATCATACCATTTTTTTGTAAAAAAAATTATATCAGTAGCAGATGAATTATCTTGACGTTCTGTATATCTTATGACTTCAGACACTTTCTTTCCTTCTGAATGATTTATTTGTTTTTCATATTTATTTCCACTCATAACTTGATGAAAATGTGACTGATTAAAATTAAAGCGAGATCGAATAAGAGGGAATCTATTATAAAAGAGTTTCATGTAAATTTTTGTACTTCTTGAGTTTACAGTTATTATGAATTTATTTTTGCTAGGGTTTTAAGTGCAATATTTTTGTTTTATAATTATCAAAATGAGCAGAAGTGAAATTTATATTAAAAGAAAACTTGACTATATTAGATGATATAGATTCAGGAAAGAAAAAAAAATGATGTTAAAGAATATGGCCATTGTTCCTTAACATTATTCACAGTTTTAAAATATTGAAGACAAAAATAAAGAGACTGTTGAAATCTCAATGAAAAAAAGAAAAAATGTTCAACATGATGGCATTGATAAAGCTGTTTAAGTTATATAGTATTTTATATTTTTTTCTCTTTATTTAGTATAACAAAAATTCAATAAAGCAAAATAAGTTTTGTTATAATGAAATTTAACCTGTATTTTAATATTAGAATAGAATTAAAAAAAATAGATAATATGAATATTATTATGTGTAATCAACATTATGCTAAGAGAAGTAGGCCCATCTCAACTAATTTATTACAGTTTATGGACTATATTTTAGAAAATTTTGAGAGTTCTAAAATTGTTTATACTTCAGAATATGAATACTGCTCTCAAGTAGTCATGAATCAAATAGCATTTCTGTTTGAGAAATGAATCAAGCACTTCTCAATCAGAAATAGTATATTTTAATAAAACTGAAAAATTTTCAGTGTATATATATATATATTATACAGTGCGTCCCATAAGTTTTAAGACTGTGGCTAGAAAATCGGCACTACTACTAGTTATTTTCATGAAATCTTGGGAATTACTTACTACAGCCTTCCTTTCCTCCCTTATGAAGTTTCA
>WUQG02007609.1:0-12033 GCA_011317285.2 Androctonus mauritanicus
AGGTCCTACAAGCTAGTTCAGATTTTGTTTGAATATAATTTCTTATAATGAAAATCTTAGCCTTCATGGGCCCATGTACCCTACCCACTCTGTACCCTCAATTATTACACTACTGGATATATATTATACCTATACATACTTCAGCATATCAAGATATCCTGGATACTTTTTAAAATCAAAAATATAGGGTCAATTTATATATAAGATCTTTCCAGTGTTTTATACTTGGAACAAAATTTATCTCAATAACTTATAATAAAATAATTTTGAAATACAGCATCTTAAAAGCAATTTCAATTAAGTGCTTAATCACTTAATAATAAAGTACTTATAAGTGCCACCTTTCCTTTTATAAAATATATTATATTAATGTAAATATTCTATTAATTTCTATCAGACTTGGTTATAGATCAAATAGTTTTACATCTTTTGCCTATTTTATTATCTTGAATTAAATAATGAACAGAATTGGTTAAACTCGCAAGCAATTTTTTAAAATCAATTTATCGGTATATTTAAATCATCATCATATTTTATAGCATTCAAAGGACTAAATCTAGGTGTCAACTTATACTAGACTTACCATTTCTTACTCATATCAATAAAGGACAAGAAAAAATTCAATGTGAAGTATAATTTTAATATTTTAATACTTATGTATTGTATTTATTGATTTATCAAATTTATAGTACTATTAATTAACAATGACATCAATATCATAGCACACTTCTTAAACTTAATCATAGCATCTAAAAGTCAAAATATATTGAGCTGTTACTGAATAATTTGAACAATAAAACATTATTGCTGAGTATCAGCATGGATTTGACAACACTGACATGTTTTGAATCTGCATTTCAAATAATGCTACGATTAAAATAGATAAAGCACTAGTTGGCAGTTAAAACATTAAATATTTTTTATTTAACAAAGCTAACGTTCGGTAACCACTCTCTTCAGGCTACAGACTTCTAAAATGATTTAAAACAAAAGAACATAATAGTATCAAATGTAGCAGATTTAACAATGCTAATAAATGATACAATGCTTATACAATGCTATCAAATGTAGCAGATTTCATGCACAAATCTCAAAGAATAACTTTCATCTCGAAAATGGAATGGATTTTAAAATCCAGGGCATTTACTGATGCAGGTCAGATAACATAACAATATCCAGGACTCTCTTGGAAAATTCAAGATAAATGCTCACTCTAAATTATACTCAAATATATACAATATATAACAATTAAAATTTTAATTTGTTATTTCTTACTTCAAATTATTCTAAAATAGAATGAAAGGTCAAAAATTATAGATACATGATAAAATATGCATAATAAAATCTTTTCTTATGTATATAAAAGGCTAAAAAATTAAAATTAGTATCACAAATAATTCAACAAACATTTTAAGCAAGAATAAAAAAAAATTTACCATTAGTAAATACTGTATATAGTTACTTATTATATCTGTTTAAAGTGTTTGTTGAATTATTTTATGAGTAGCAGAAGTTGAAAGTTTAAGATTATAAGATTAATAAATTAACGGACAATAGAAAATACAGTATATATTATTTTTATTGTTTTATAGTAGTGAGTAATATCTATCACTATCAGTACTGTTTATCACATTAAACTTTTAATAGTAATAGTAACATAATATGAACCATTATTTTGATATTTGTTTCAGAGAATTATATTTTCAAGGTCTAACAAACATTCCAACAAAATTATATCATTACTTATTAGAAATTGAGGAAGATAATAAATGCATTGAAAACATTTCTGACAAAAATGTACTTCATTGAATTTCTATCATCTAACAATTTAAATTATTAATATTAAATTTCCAAATCTAGAGGAGTTTTAAAAGTTATAGAATCAAATCATTTTTTTTATCTAAATAATATATTGTTCTATTAATAATTTCAATGCTCTTTACAGTAATGTATGAATAAAAATTAGAGAATAAAATTTTATTTCAAGTATTTCGTTGTTGATAATGTCAATTAAAGTTGTAGAGAAAAAATAAATATCATCATCAACTATATTTAAAGTACATACTTAATATACAGTTCTTACAGCCAATCACTTTATATACTGTATCATATCACCCTTATTTCTAAATCTACTGATGTTACAGTAGTTATAACCATAAAAATAAATTCTCCTTATCAATGCAGAAATTCATAATTTATACATGATTTAATTTTACCATTAAAAGCTTCAAGTAAAATACACAGTATGTCTGATAAATAACTGGACTGACAATGTGAAAATGAAACAATGGTGGTATTAGTATAAATCTGTTTTTTTTTTTTTTTTTTTATTTGAAATATGTTCCTTCTGTACTGATACAGCATTGGGAGAAATCAAGTAATGAGTGAAACAATTTTTGAAGCTCCGATTTTGGAATTCTGTCAAGCATCCTTGTCACAGCTTTGGTTTAGAATACATACTTGTTTTCAAACCAGAAAGTGCTTATAATGTACGAAATAAGGCAAGAAACTAGCGCGTCAAGCAAAGAGAAATAATTACCGTGTTAAATTATTTCTCTTTGCTTAATGTGCTAGTTTCTTGCCTTATTTTGTACATTATAAACGAAGCAAAGTATATTTATATAGTACTGCAATAAGTACTTGATGGCAACATTGTCATGTAAAAGAAACCAGCTGCCGGGCTCTTTTTATTCGGGTCACCTGTACAATTCTTTTTCACAAATGCTTCAAAATATTCAAATAAAATTTATCAGTAACTGTTTGATTTTCTGTAACAAATTCCCAATGGATAATGCCTTTGATATCATAACAAATAAATAATGTCTTGATTCGTGATTTTTGAAAGTGCAATTTATTTGGTCTCGGTGAGTTAAATGAATTCCACTCTGCTCTACCACTTGATTGATGAATCATACTGAAAATATCATGTTTCATTACCAATCATTATTGAATTTAAGAAGTTTTTATTTCTTCAAGTTGTTTTAATAATATCCTTGCAGTGCTCCAAGCGAGCTCTTTCTTGATCACTAATGAATGTGATACAAATCAAGCACAGATCTTCCATTTGGCCAAATTTTTAGTTATAGCTTCACAAATCGGATCTTTACTGATGCAAAATTCCTATGCCAGCATTCTCAGTGTCACATCTGAACTGACAGCAACGAGTTCACACATTTTCTTCAAAGAGTTTGTCATTCAAATGCTATGACAAATAGTTTGACGTCGTAGTTTAACAAATATGATGTATTCTTGGTCATCTTTGAAATGTCTATACCACTGAAATACTTGTGTACAGGACATACAATTATTGCTATAAACTTCTTTTGACATATCAAGTGTTTGTGCGACTGTTTTCCCAAGTTTAAAAGAGAATTTAATATCTTCTCTTTGCTTCATCAAATGTTTTTGTGATAATGTCCACCAAAATATTGTCACTAAAATCTCAATAACTTTTGAACACAACATCTAATTTGTTGAAATTTTAACAATTGATGATTCAAATATAAATTTGCTGAAAAATATTAATATCCATTAGATGGTACTTATAGTATCAATAATAAAAATTCAGTCTGATTATTTATCAGATATATTCTGTAAAGAATGAATTTTTCAATTCTGAATTTTGTCAGAGTTCATCAATTTGTTAAATTAAGGAAGAGATTAGAACTGCTTTATCTGGCAGATAAATTTTAATAATAATTTGTGATATCTAAAATGGAAAGTTGAAAAATGTGAATAAAAAATGTAGAAAAATTTTTGGTCAACATACAGTATTAGAATATGTTCAATCACACATTATGCTATAAATTTTACTGAAATATATTCTGGATAAGTGTGTGGAATTCTTACTCATGCTACAACGACAAAACAATAAGATTACGAATTGAGTTAAACTGCAAATTATTATGTTATGGGTTAATTTGGTTTTAGATATTTGGTTTGTAAATATTCCCTTAGTGAGCTTCAATTAGATATTATGAACTGAGTGTTTATACATTTATTGTTTATAATTTTAACTGATTTTGTTGGCACTGATTAATATAATAATCATTGGTAAACCTAGTTCTATAGTATATTATTCAATAAAACTGTTCAAACACAAATATTAACTTTTAAACCCTTTAAAAAGCTTATTCAAATACTTTATTGTCAGAAATGTTTTCAATGCACTTAGCATCTTTCTCGTTATTATGTATTATTAAAAACTGAAGAAGATGCTAAGCACATTGAAAATATTTCTAACAATAAAATATCTGACTACTTTTTAAAGCACTTAAAAAGTTAATATCTAGTTCTACATTTGAATATCATCAAAAACACGAATATTTGACCTAAAAAACCATTTTCATTCAATCTGATGAATCCATGCACACAGGTATTTTACTCTGACAGAATCTGGAACACAAGTGGCTTTCAGAGCATTCTAGATACTAAAACACCAGATGATAAATTCTATGCTGTTCTATATTTTAAAATTCTTTTAAAAAATTAATTATATAAAATTTTATTATTATTATTGATTCTATAGTGTTTAAAGAATGAATTATTTCAATTTTCAGAATAAAAATAGAAATGAAACATTAATATTGTATATATAATAGATATCGATAGAATTTATTAATCCAATAAGTCTATATGCCATTTATAAATGCCATAAGTTAAAAATAAAATTTCACAAATTTATTAGGATTAAATGTTATAGTGTAATACTTTCTACTGTAAATATTAAATAAAAATAAGCTACAAGCCAAATAAGTAAGATAAACTGTTTATTCAAATATATTTTTGGCTATTCACGTAGTCTGCTTCAAGTGAAGTTTCAACAGAAGTAGGCTATGTGAACAACTAAAAACATTTTCGAATAAACAGTTTATCTTATTTATTTGGCTTGTAGTTTACTTTTTTAAAGATCTTAAATTATACTACTAAATAATATTACGCATTCTTTTATATAACTTTCAAGAAAAATAAGGAAATAATATATTTAAACAAAATGCTTCATTTCAATTTGCTTATTAAAAAAAGATAAACTTAAAACTAAAAAAAAAAGCATTTCATTTAATAATGCTGTGTTTCAAATGCAACAATAATGATGCATCACATTTTTTTTTATTTGCAATAAATCTCTAAATTCCACTTATCATAAAATATTCATTTATCACTTTAATTCTCTGAAAAATTAAATAAGAATGTTAGCTGAAGTTTATGAAATGAATTTACATTTTAGATCTTTATTAAAATGCAAAAAGTTTTACATTGATTATTCAGCAGTTAATGCCAGAAAAAATAGTAGTAATATCATCAGAGAATTATTAATTTTCTAATAAATAAAAATACGGTATATTAAAAATTCAATGAAAATGTTTCATGCTGTAATCCAATTCAATATTCTTAATCTCAGCAAATGATTATTTTCATAAAAAGCTCACAGACCTCCCAAAACCTACAGACTACATTTTTGAAAAATGCTAAAGTGTTTAGGCAATAGAAATTATTTTAACATTCATATTGATATTTTTAGACATGCTAAACAATTACAGCAATAGTACAGTGAAACCCCAGTATCTACAGTTTCATTTAACTACAATTAATAGCAGTCCAAAAAAATTAAATAGAAAATTCAGAAATACAGTAAACATTCGTAATTTAAATTTATTTCATTTCATTACATAGTCATTATGTTATCATCATGTCATCACAAGAAGAATAACAAAGCAAATGGATGAATACTGTATAATAAATATTTTAAAAAGACTACATTTGTGTAATTTTTTTTTTATAATAAGTGTTCTATTTTATTATTAGTTATTGTTGTCAAAGTCTTGTTGTGCTTAATTTATAAATTAAACTTTATCGCAGTTATAAACAGTATGTATATCATAATTTGCTATTATCTGCGGATGGGCTTGAAACCTATCTCTTGCAGATACAAGAGTCTTATATCCGTTACAGACTAGACCACTTAAAGTACATTAAGATAGAATTTAATGTGTTAAATTCTATCTTAAAATACTTTAAGCGGTCTAGTCTGCAACAGGTATTAATGTATTTAAGAAATATAAATGAATTCTGTGAATACATCTATACTCATAACATAATTAACTCATTCCTGAACTTTTTCAATAAGCTAGAAATCAAATTAAAAAATTTTATTTATATAGTGTATGAACTAAAATTTAGTACACATTTACTATATTTTATATTATATGATTTCGAAACAAAATTTATAATTCACAGTTGTTAGATAATTTGTACTTTTATAAAATATCAATTATAATATAAAAGTAATATATCATAATCTATATTAGTGCATACTGAACATTTTATTAACTGATGATTTATAATTTGCTATAATCAGTATGTTATGTAGTTACATCAGTATATAAACTTTATTTGCAATAAAAATTTATATTTGTAATAATTACTGTTATTTATTTTCTGAAATAATTACTGCAGCTATTATTGTTTCATATAAATTAAACAAATTTAAAAGTAGTATCATATTTATTTGATGATCCAACATATGAATCATACCACACTGTTGTACATGTCAATGTTTATAATATATGTAAATATATGTAAAGCTAACATATACAATATCTATATTTTTATTTTAATCGTAATAATATTTTTAGATAAAATGTCGTTGTTATTCTTATTTGTAGCCTAAATCATTTATAAAACAGTTTAGGCTACAAATAGTTTTAAGATAAATTTATGTAGGTAATCTATATACAGTATATTGTTTAAATTTCCTATTAATATTTGCCAATTTCTTGACAGGCAAACTGATTATTAAATGGTAAATTTTTATAAAGCATTTCTAAAAATTAATATTTCTTACTTTTGCATTAAGCATTCTTACAACTGTAATAAAAAACCCAGCAATTAATTAAACAGGTAGTTGAATTATTCAGCACAATGCAACAAAATTCAATCATATTTTGCATGATGAGCAAATCTATTCTAGTTTCAATTAAAATTATGTCTGTAATCTCTTTACTTAAATAAGAAACTTGAAATAATGTTCAGATAATCAAATGAATTAAATGATTTGTGAAACCTCTAGAAATGAGGATTTCCAGTCTTTATGGATTTTGGAGGACAAATTCGAATCAGGAGAATGAAGATCAAATATTTTAATTCATAATTCGCTATAGTATGGGTGAATACGCACTTCGTATTTCTCCAGAATGTAGGAAAACATCTATCAGTTAACCTATATTATGACGACAAAATTAAAGCATGATTTAAATCAAATTTTAAAAACTAAATTTACTATTATTTTTATTAGATTTACGAACTCAACCGCATTTTCTTTTTGAACGTTGCCTTTTCAAAATCCAATTTCCTTATTGTTTATTCATTGAATTAGTTTCGACTAAATTCCAATAGATATCTTGATTAAACAAATTCTATTTGAAAAGCTTTATAATAGATCGTAAGAAGTAAAATACAATTTGTTGTTTATATTTTTCATAGAATTTTAAAACCGTTTCAATACGTAATTGCATACTTTATCCACAACTTTCGTTATCAAGCTTCAAAACTATTTTGAAGGATTTTTCCAAACAAGAGGTATAAAAATATTCCTATTTCCAGAGTTACGTTGAACTCTGTTTAACCATCTAACAATTTTTCTTTATATGCACCACGACTTTTTAGTTGTCAAATTTAGCCGCTATAACAAATGTTCCCCATAAATAAAATTTAGAATGCTTTCTTTCCTACGCGATGTTTTGAAGAAAGTCTTTTTTTGACATTTCATTTCCAATTTTCAGTATCTACAATCCCGAATAACGTATGGCCATATTAGATACATCACCAAATATAAATACAAATAAACTTCGTTTAATACGATGGAAAAAAAATCACGTGTCATAAAAAAAAACCAAACGACTACCTGAAGTCAACTAAACATATTGCATAACAACAGTGTTGCCGACTCAAAAATATGCAGAAATAAATTAAAACCATAAAATCGGTTATAAAAATTCAAGTTTTAATTTCGCTAATTGAAAAAATATAAATAAATCATTAAGTAAAAATAAATATATAAAAATTTTAAACCGATAACGTAATTAAAAATTAATATACCACCATATATTTAATATTTAACAATAATTATTACTATATTTCTAAATTATTATATTCTTTTATGCAATAAAATATTATATTAAATTTTTTTTTTTTTTTTACAACCGTAAGGAATTTATTTAGAATGTACGACACAATTCGAAATTTTTCATTGAATGGCAGACGAGGCGACTTAATATTCTTAAATCTCCTTATTTTAAGTTGCGAAGAATGTTTCCAGCTGCAGGATGTTTTTGTCCGACGGTTGTCATAGCAACTGCTGATAACGACTTATCGCGTCATTCCGGATATTTCCCGGGTAGAAGCGCACCTCCTATGACGTCATAAGTGAACTAAAAAGAGCAGTCGTTTAGCATTTCTTTTCCTGCTTTAATCACGAATTAGTTATTCTCATTAAAACACATTCGAGACCGGAGAAAAATTCGTCACGTGTTTTTTTTTCATTTTATTTTATCCCATGCGAATTTAAAGGAGAGACAAAACGCATATCGTTTGCGTAAATGTCTTTAAAAACGTTATTATTATTATTTTTTATCTGTTATTCTTATTTTTCGCATTTGTCTTTCGCCCGTTTTGTGCGTGTTTCGCCATTATAGAACTGTGTTGTGCTTGGCGCAACTTTGGCGCAGGTGGTCCTTGTAAAAACAGAAACTCCAAAATAACGAATTAATTAAAAAATAATAATGTTGTATATACAGTAATCCTTCACATCAAAGAAAAATGCGCACAATACTGTATACGGTATATAAAATAAATTATATAGTTTTATAACATCGCAACTTCCTCATCGCTCGTTTCCAAGAACGAAGATGCGTTTCCACTACTAAAAAACGAGATTAAAACACAAAAAATAATTCAGATTTTATTACTAAAAAGTTTATTAATTAATTAAAAAATTAACTTAGCGCTGTTTTGTCGAAACAACAATCGATTTTCATGATTAACGCTCCAAAAAAAACGCAAAAGATAAAAAAACGACACGAGTAGATATTTTTCTTTTATTGCTATTAAATTAATTAAAATATATATATATATTTATCATAATAAAACTCTTTCACGTCGTTATAAAACTTCGTATATTCGCGTTTTTTTTTCCTCTCGTATCGTTTTACCGGATCTATAAATGACATCACACTTAAAAGACATCAGACCGAGTAGGTTAACCATTTTTGATAATCAACACTAAATAAAAAAATAGGCAATCTGGTTTTTACAGTATCCAAATCGAGTGAGCGGAAGGAGATTTTTACAGAAGCAATAAACCGCGCCCATATTTAGCAGCCGGTGGTTTCTATATTTAGTACAACAACCGAACGGAGAAGTTATATTATAGTAGTAGGCTGCTTCAACGGCGCGTGCAGGATATATATATATCTTATATAACCATAAATATTTCAGGTTTCGTCCCGTAGAAATCTTCCACGGTTAAAAAAATATGTTTAAAAGTTTTCTTACCGTGTGTATTTTCACCGCTAGTCACTTTATGCAATGAATTTGAACGACTAGGCATGGTTTCGGTCCGTCGTTCACTCGTCATCATGGTTATTTAACCTTTGACAACACATAATCACCAAACTGAGGCGTTCTTCTTCCTACCAGAGAAAAATAATTAAGGATAAATCAACGTTACATGTTAAAAATTTCGCGTTCTTAAGCAATATAAAGTGTTTTGTTTTTTTTAAAAAATAATGGATGCGTCTCACTCAAAATTCAACTAAGAGAGGACTGGCACCAAGCCAAAATAGAATAATGACCCTACGTCCTGAACTTTTGCTATACTGGACCACACCCTGCGTGCACCAATAAATTTGATCGAATCTATCGGAGTTGATACCTCTTCGGCTTAAAAATGTCTAATGCTATATTTAGACGCTTCTAAAAAGGTATTTAGTATGCAAATTATAACCGATAAAATAAAAGGTTATCGCTACGAAAGCACGTACAGACTACATAAAGCAATATTTCGTAGTTTCTAACGTTTTTTTTTTTTTTTACGAAAAGTGTTTACTTGTACCTATCGATTGTTTGTGTCGAATTTTTCGTTTAGTCACGATTTAAAATTGCATACTGGAAATGTAACCATATAGATTTATTTCCCTCCTACTGTTTTATAAATTATTAAATTATAAAAATAAAAATTTTCTAAGATTGTTATATTTTATGATTAAGCTAAAAGCATTTTATGTTACGACCAAAAAAAAAAAAAAAAAACCATAACTTTACGCTGTAAGAGAGAGTCTTTATATTAATTAAACTAACTTATAATGCTTTACTTGAGTAATTAATACAAGTGTATAGTAAATTTTACCTTTTCTTTATACGACGAATGACAGTAAAAACAAAATAATACAATATTTAAACTTGAAAACTGTCAAAATCGATATAAGTTACTTAAACGAGACGTGCGACTGAGAGGGGATTTTCCTGTAGTTTCAACTTAGTCGGAATTTCCGCAGATGGGTCACAGTGGGTGTTTTTTTTTTGGCTAAAACTCGATGGTCGTCGCACTCCCGGTGACATCACTTTTCCGGAGGATGGCAACTTTTCCGTTCCGACATATGTCACGGCTACATAGGGGCGCGAATAAGAGCGAGACCGTGACCTGACCTCGACACTTTTTTGTTTACGTTTCTGCACACACGTGGTGATTATTAAATACCTAAATAGTTGAGCAAGCGGGAGACGTTTCGAAGTCATCAAGCGTGATAGACGAATGCTTGTGTCATTTTTATCCAATAAGAGATGTATACAAATGCATAATAGCTGCAGAGTTATAAAAGACAGCACGCGTTGTCAATTATACAAGTTTTTTTTTTATATTATCATCATTTATTTATTTTTTTTTTTTTTTTTTTGGTGTTACAAAGGTTCCCATTGTCCTATTCGTCATTGTACGGTTTTCAATATTGACAGATTAAAAAAAAAAAAAAAAAGTTTTTGTTGTATCTTCGTCTTCCTCGAATAAAAAGCTTTCGGTCCTGGGATTAGCTCCACCTTACATGTGTTACACGTGATTACGACCAAACCCAATTCCGGTCGATACGAGATCTCTTTTGCAAATAATAAAACTTTCCGGAAATTTCTCTAAAATTCTGTTTAACACACAAAAAATATTTCGGCCGTCGACCAAGAAAATTTTATTTAAATTCTACCACGTAAACATAATAACACCTGTAGCTCCGCCCTGGTGTTAGAAACAAAAATCAGTACGTTTGCCTTGTTTATACAATTAGATTTCCTTAATAAAATACAATGGTAAAAAATAAAAATTTACCGAAATTGTGGTTCCAAACAATTAATTTAATTATTGCATGTTATATATATAGGTTATATATATTTTTTCTACAAATGATAATCAAGTAAATTTAATTAATCCCCGTGCGAGATGCAGTTCCGAGAGTGTGTCGGCAGTTATTTCTCGATAAAAACTCTAAAACGGAGAAAATAAATTAAGAAAAATATAAAAAATAATCTATACGAAATCAGTAATCTGAAAAATATAAATATATTATAAATTATAACCGAAGTTCCCTTTTAAAGCGAATTTTGTTATATAGACAGTTCCGCCCGGATATTACGGTAAAAATAAAAATTCAGTATACTGCCAATGACAATTACTCAACACAAAATAACAGAACGAAAAAGCTTTTATATAAAAATAGATTAAAAAAAAAAAAAAAAAAATTCTAATCGTCATTATATAATGATAATAATAAAACGTAAACATTACAGGATCGTTTTTATTTTTTTATTTATTTTTTAATCGTATAAAGGTTACTTCCATCCCGTCACATTGACCTATTATCCGAGATTAAGGTCTATGACCTTTAACCGAAGTTAACAGTTTAAATAAAACGGTTGTAGAATAGATAATAATGTCACTTACCCTACAATCGATGCCCCTTTTGCAGTCAGTATTATGAATCGTCGGTTAAC
>WUQG02007620.1:0-12032 GCA_011317285.2 Androctonus mauritanicus
ACTGGATTTTGAAAAAAGATGCAAAATTTTAGATCGCCGTTTTTTAAAATCAGCTGGTTAATAAAATCAAAAAGGTTCGGACAGAAGTGATTTTATAAAGTGGCGGGCACTGTAGTAGGTATGCAAGCATACAATGCTTCTTCAGTTAACTCTTTCAATTCAGTTCAAGAAAATTTGCAATAAAATTGTTATAAAGAAATTTCCTTACTTTTTATTTCAAAAAAAATTGAAAATTACCCATGTTTATCAAATCTCTAACTCTTGAAAATGATAAAAAAGAATTAGACTCAATAATTTCTATAACTAATATAAAATTACCAGGAAGTTCTTTTCTGCTTCACATATTCTACTTTATTAATCTTGTAAGCAAGTCAAATTGTAGTTCAGCGATTGCCTAGATACTGCATTGTAAAGCAGTCCTTATCTGGAAGATCCATGTTCAGTTATTAGAAACGTGAAAAGGTTTTCCTGGAAAATATATTGTCAGGGAATTGAGGCTATACCTGATGTATCCAGACTAGTGACAATAATATCCAAAGAGAACTATTGCAAGGTTAGTATTATCAGGTCGTCAAATGGCCAGATGACTAGTACTTGCAAGGAGTCTTTAAAAGAACTCTTTCGAGTACACTTTCCTGGGGTCTATTTTGATAAAGGAATTGCCTTTTTCGGAGGGGAAATCAGATCTCAATGGATGTGTTTATCATGCCACGAGGGAGGACTGGGATCTTGTTAAGAGGGTGATCAATCAATCAAATATTAGATGGGCTGTAAGTAACTTTAAGTCCTTCAAGTCTGTGGGGCCAGATGGTATTTTGCCAGTGTTTTTACAACAAGGCATTGACATCTTGGCTTCTCCTTTATACTCTGTCTTCAGGGCCTGTTTGACTTTTGGCTATATTCCATGGTTCTGGAAGCAGGTAAGGGTTTAGTTTATATCTAAGCTTGGGTGTAGTTCTTATACCGAGGCTAAGTCTTATCATCCAGTCAGCCTAACACCATTCTTATTAAAGACAATAGAGAGGCTGGTGGATAGATTTGTTAGGGATGGGGCTTTAATAAAGGTACTCTTCTTCATCATAGTCAGTTTGGCTATCAGTCTGACAAATCGACTGAAAACTGTTCTCAGTTATTTCCAAAATTACTGAAGTCCCTGGAAGAAGAATTTCAAGGAAAACTGTAGCTAGAATATTTAATGAAGTAGACTTTTATAGATATCAGCAGCCTATATCTGTTATTCTCAATTCAGAAAAAGGCATTTCTGAAATTGTGTTGTCAGTATGTCAGGACACTAATATATGGACTTAAGATAAGTCTAAGTTCGTCTGCAGTCTGATTTTAGAAGAACTTTTTATCTGGAGAGAATGTTGTACAAGATATCAGCCATCAAATATTAAAGAAACTAATCACTATAGAGATGGATGTTTATATTGGTATGGAAAAAACTCACTATCAATGAAAACACAAAAAACAAGCTCCAAAGCTGAACCGAAAACTTTTTATTTAAAGTACTTTCAGGTTAAAACCCATCATCAGTAAATACACACACTAAGAGAGAAGCCACACAAATCTGCACATCATTGATGGAGGCACTTTAATGCCCAACATTATATTATATTATATATATGTGAGATCCTAGAACCATATATTCTTCCATATGCAAGTGTAGTCATTCCAAAATTCAGTGAATGATATTCACTCAGCACCATAATCTTATGGACAAATATCTTGAATAAAGAATTGATCAAATGGATTAGCCAGCCAAACTCCTAGCCTAAATCTTATTGTGTATGCATGGAATGTTCTTGGAAGAAAGATTATTCTCATTCCTTCTCCCAGAAGCTTTGTTGAACTTAAAATTGCCCTTTTATCTGAATGAGTATTAATACTTCATAACTTTTTGATAATTTTATGACCAGTATGAATGTGTGTTCTGAGGCATGCATTTCAATCTAAGATGATTATATTCCTTATTGAGATTAGTTGTTCATAATTTTTCAAAGATCATTTACTTTGATCATTTTGGCTATTTTGAAATTTAATCCTGAATTTTCAAAGTTATATAAATCAGTGGTTTCCAAACTTTGTGTGTCTGTACCCTCCCTTTTACATAAAAAAATTGGCATGCCCCTCATTTTCATAAGTCTAATTTTATAAATACTTTCTACTTACAATTTAATACTATAAAACAATATACCATATTTTGTATAAATAAAGTTCTTATATATAAAAAACATATATTAATTATGATGTAACAATTTTAATACAATTAAACAAATCTTACAAAAAAAATAAAAAATAGAATACATGTTTAATACAACATAATATTTAATGTAATGGTTGTTTTTCAGCACGAATTCTCTCAAATCATGGTGTCATTGAAGATATCACTACAAAAAAGTTTTTTCAATCACTAAACAAGATCAATATTTTAACCAAAATAAATAACTAGCTTATAACACCCTAAATAACTTTTATTATTAAAAGCTTTTTGGATACTACTCTATCATCAGTAATTAATGAATAAACAAATAGAATACAAAAAATAGAGCGTTACAAATTTTAAAATAACTTACAAAATTAAATAGATAAATAAATTATAATAGTAGTTAGTTTCAAATTATAAGATATGATTTCTACAAATGTTGGAATGAAATAGAAATATTAAGAATGAAAATGAAATAGAAATTTGTAGAAATCATATCTTATAATTTAAAACTTTAACTACTATTATAATTTATTTATCTATTTAATTTTGTAAGTTATTTTAAAATTTGTAATGCTCTATTTTTTGTATTCTATTTGTTTATTCGTTAATTACTGATGATGGAGTAGTATCCGAAAAGCTTTTAATAATAAGCTATTTAGGGTGTTATAAGCTAGTTATTTATTTTGGTTAAATTCTTCACACCCTGGTTTTAGTATGGATCAATATTTTGTCGTTGAAACAGCTACAGCAGTTTGAGGACATGGATATATATACTGTATTTATAACCTTTTTGCTGATTCATTTTTTTGACACCAGTTTGAATTTATTTTTAGTTTGTTTTTCAAAAATGATGTTTTTGTTAATTTTTGTAATCTTGTAATAGACTAGTGCCTCACATTTTTCCAAACTCTGATAAATTAAAAATTCAACAAATACATATAAATTAAAAGATTTTTAGTTTGTTTTTTCTAAAAAGAAAGAAAACTGAAAATCTTTTAATTTATGTATATATGTTTGAATAAAATAATAATGTTGTTCACACTTATGAAGTTTCAATAAATTTAATTTTAAATTATTTTAGATAAATTACAAATGCAAAAAATAATAACTTTTGCCCTTCTGTGTATCTATCTATATAAATAAAAGTGAAATACTGTATAATATAATAGTCATATTACTGGATAATAATTGATATTTTGATTATGCTGGTATGACATATTTGACCAAAATATACCAATGAATCATTGTAAGAAATTTTTTATGCATCTTGCATTATCATTATATATCAGCTCTTGTAATATAATTATTATTATTATTATTATTATTATTATTATTTTTTTCCCCAATTATCTAACCTATTTTATCCAATAGACTACTTACTCCATGAATATTTTTTGATAAATTACATTATCAATTGGAAAATCTAGTTAAGATATTATAATTATGCATGTATTTATTTAGTGTTTGTTATTAATAAATAGAAAAATTTTTTGCAATAATACAAATTTTCAAATAAAATATACAGATAGACACCTTGCCTTATAATGATTTGTACTTATGACTTGAAAAATTAGTAAAATCTGTGATTAGTCAATGCAATATAATAGGTTTGAGTCCTGCATCCAATAGTCTTATATACAGAAAAACATCCATTTTTTGTATCTAGTTCTTGTAATTTTGTATTATTTATGTTTATTAAGACAATGTATAGTGTCCTGATAAATATTGGTAATGATAAATCCATAAATTTTGGATATTTATGATTTCTGACAAAAGCTGATTTATAATGACAGAGTTCAAGCCAAACCCTGTTGTAAATTGAGGACTACTAGTAAATATCTTATACTAGTGGTGTTTCAACTTGTCAATAACAGAGCAATTTTTGGGCAATCTCTTGTTTATTCTTTCTTGCAAATTTAATTAAAACTGAACACATTATAATTTATCATTATTTTGTATTATTTTTTTAATTCTCTTTAAGTATATTGCTATTGCTCACTTATTTTTCATTTAAATTTTCAAATCAATAATTTTCTTATCATTTGGAAGTATACACATGAAAAGTTTCTAATATTGACTGATATTGCACAAAAAATTTTGTTATGTTTTGGATCAACATACTTGTCAGAATCAACTTTTTCAAATACAAATGTTGTAAAAAATCAAGAAACCAAATTACAAATGATCATTTGGATGATTGTCTGTGATTGGCCACTTCATATCAATTTATGAAAATATTGTGAGCCCCAAACAATATCAAATTTCACATTAACTGGTTTTTTTTAATCAATCAGCATTTCCCGAAAGTACAGTTATGAGTTTGTAGTCAATCTGTTGATTTTCTAACTTTGGTTTCCCAAAATAGAGAAATAAATATTTTATTCCAATATGTTTGTTTTATTTGTTGAATTAAAATAATTAAAACTATTAGATAAATTTTTAAATACACAGATAAAGTTTTTAGTTTCTTTATTGATGGTTTTAGAGCTGGGAGATTGTGCCCTCCAAAGTGAATGAGTGCATTTAACTGCATAATTGTACATAATCAGATACCAGGTTGGGGGAATATGATCTATATAAGAGAGTAAATTGCCAAATAACTTAGTATAGAAAAGTGGTTCACATAGTAAAAAAGGTTGAACACCATTGATCTATATTGTATATATCTTTGTATATAAATACATTTTTATTCTAAATTTCATAAAATTACATAATTTGAAATTTTTTTGAAACCACGAGTTTAAAAAATGCAGAAAAAATATTTGGAATCATTTTATTACGCTGCTCGATCTATTAATCTAACCTTTTCTTCAGCTCTTTAAGCAGGGAAAGTAGTATTCTCAGAGTTATAGTAAAATAAATCCGCTAATACTATAACAAACAGTTTTACTAACTAAAGCACTTTCGGCTCTACCAAGCCGAAAGTGCTTTAGTTAATAAAACTGTTTGTTATAGTATTAGCAGATTTATTTTACTATAACTCTGAGAATATTATTTTCCCTGCTTAAAGAGCTAAAAAAAAGGTTAGCAGAAAAAATATGTTAAATAAAAAAAAATCTATCATTCTTCTTTGCCAACATTTCACTGGTTAAAAGAATTTAAATTTTACTTATATTTAATCATAAGAAAATCAGAATTTTGTCCAAAAATCTAAAATAAAAAATAATAATAATTTTAGCATATTTTTCATAAATGAGAATGAAAAATTACATTATTTGAATTATATATCTTATACATATCAAATTTTTGATTGATATGCATGTAGTTTATTATACTAATATATATTATATTTTTATTGATGCTTATTTTATTGATAAAAATTACAGAAATACAGTCAATTTGCAATAAATCGAATTTGTCGGGACTGACATAAAATGCCGAGTTATTGGAAGTTCAACTATTTGTGAACGATTAAAATCTAATGTTAGGTATTGGGACCACATGAAAACTTTGACACAAACGAACTTTGACTTATCGCAAATTGACTGTAATAAAATTTCATAAATATTTTGAAGATTCTAAATTTGAATATTGTCTTATGAATATATTATTTGTATTAGGCTTTGGATATATGACCAAGCAATTAATGCAGTTGGCAAAAGGAAGAATTGTTTTGGCTCTTGAAGGAGGGTATGTTGATTAAAATTTTAATGTAAAAAAAAAAAAATAAAATGTTATATATAAAATAAATTTGTAATTATTCAGACTTATGAATGAAAATAAAAATTGAAAATTTAAATATACAGTTATCAACAATAACTTTTTATAAGCATTTGGAATTTAGTTTGCTTATTTTTTAGTTCTTTTTAAGCTAAATCTCACAACATATAGTCTAATGGAGCATTCTTGTGCAGCTCTAGTAAAATTTTTGAAACAGTATTTATTTATGTAAAAATCACTTTTATAAATCATTTATTCATTAAAAATAATTTTGAAGCTAGTTCAAAATCTGTTTTTGGTGGATTCAGAATTGTAACTAAATATGCAGGTAGAATTATTGAACTTTGCTGTACAACAATTTACCATAATAAATATACTCTTAATTTTCTACTGAAGTTTAGACAGTGAAAGTTACAAAAATCTAATAAAAGTTGCATTGGAAATGTTTAGCATTTTTGTACTGTGTGTGTGTGTGTGTGTGTGTGTGAAAATTTTTAATTATAAATGTGAACAAAAATAAGGTAAATTCTTCTCTCACTGATGAACATTGGAAGACATTCTGAAGATTTCCACTACAGATTTACTGTAACTCCAAAATATGAAAAGCTTACTGTTGAAAGAAACATAATAGAAAATTTAATGTGAAGTATTAAGTTTCATAATTTATTTACTTATTAGTGGGATATTTAAACATATTTTTATTCTAATTTTTTTTTTTTTTAATCAGGCTCAACTGTGTTATATAAATAAATAGATAACTAAGAACAATTAGTGTATTTTATTATTTAATTAACTTTTAAAAAAATCTGGACTACTGTAGTTTTATTGAATCAATGCAGCTCTTGGCATTCTAAAAATTGTGCATGTATATTTTAACCTCATTAACTGTTACATATAAAAAACATCATATAAAAATATAATATGCTTTTAGAATCTAATCATCTTGGAATAAATTTAGTCTTTAATAATTTTATTTTCCATATTCAATTAAAACATGGCAGAATTGCATTATATCAGTTTGTCACAGCCCTTTGAATACTTAAAAATAAATATACAAAATTTTTTAAAATTTTGAAAAATTTCTGCCTTTCTGTCTAGTAGCCATTGGATATCCACTGAACCAATTATTCATTGATGCCATCATTTAAAAAAAAAAAGCCATATAACAATTTGATACTATGTGACTACATACATTTTTTTTTGTATTTGTGTACTGATGTTACTAGTTTCTGAAAATAGCTTGTCATGTTTATGTGACATTATTCACAATGTCAAGAGCATCAATTATTTTTGTTCTTTGTAGTGAAGCATTTGATTTTTATAATTTATTGTTATTTTTTTATTTTTTAAAACCTAATTTAATTAATTTATTGTACTTATATATGATTAAACTATTTTAGCCATATATAAAATAAAAAATAATGTATTTTATTATTATCAAAATATTAATATATGAAATCAGTTTCAGTTTATTATAGTTTATTCTCTTTTTATTGAAGAAAAATGTTTACAGCAGAAAGGAATTTAGATGAGTTTTAGGCAGAGTGATATTGAAGTTTATTAATATAGACACTTTCTAAATTTTTAAATGGTTTTCTTGAATTTTCCTTTTCAAATCATTTTCTAAAAAATTCTGAATAATTATCTTTCTATTTTGTATATTTAATATTCATTACAGAGAATTTTGATATACTGTATATTGTGAATGATATGCCCACCTTTGGTATTGTGATATTTATGATTGCAAATGCATTATAAAAATAACTAAAATATAATAAATGAAAGTTAATTACATGGTAAATCAAGATAACAATTTAAAAAATTCAGAACAGAAAACCTCATTTTCCTAATAACACAAATATAAGCTTATATATACAACTGGAAATGACCCAATAGCATGGATCCTAAAATGCTATAGTTGCATATTGTGAAATTTATAGTATACTTGATATTAGATTAATGAAATAAAAAATGGAATACTTAAATTGTTATTTCTTGGAAAATAGAAACAACTTTGTATCAAAACAGTCATTTTATTTACAGATTATGAACTAAGCAAAAAATAATTAAAACAAATAAAAGTAAAATGACTTTGGTCATTCTAGCATAGGATTAAAAATACAGACTGTCCTCAATTTATGATAGGATTATGTTTTGATGACCCCATTGTAAATCAAAATTGACCCTTAATGGTAATAATCTTAGTAGTAATAATAGGCAATAAACTTATGTTGAATAAACAGCACTGGACAGCAGGTAATATTTATTTCACTAATTTTTATTTTAAAGCAAACATTTTCAATGCTCAAGGCATCATCATCATCAGGCTAAATTTAACACACCAGCTAATTTTCATGGTGTATTAAGTTTAGCCTGATGATGATGATGCCTTGAGCATCGTTTCCAGTGCTGTTTATTCAATATAAGTTTATGAATTTAAGTTAAAGCAGTAAGTTAGCATTATGGATAATAGACAATGGAATACCAAATCCTTTAAAATGATATAATTATTTGGAACTGAATCCAGATCCCCAAGGTTTTAGGCAATTGTTTTAAACTGCATTTTTAGTAAAACAAAAAATATTTCTAGCCAATATGCTATGAAAATAGCCATGTTTGGAATATCAAAAAGGCTGCCATAAGATCAGACTATTATAAGTCTAGATTTCTGATTGTTTATCATAGAATGATCAACAATCAGAAATTTCTCTATATATTTAGATACATATGATATTATTGCAGTCAAACCCATCACTGAGTTTATAATCAAGATATGCAATTTTTAAGGCAGGCATGATAGGACAAATTCCTCCGTTGTTACTAGTGTGATAGACAAATATCCACCCTAACATTTAGTAGCAAGGGTAATTTAACTCCTGCAGCAGCAGTCAATGCTTACTCTGTTGAATTTGGAAAACATTTATAGTATGAAATATGATACTCCTCTATTTTTGTTATTGATTGGAATCTGATTATGATATAAATATTAAAAAGAAAAAAACATAAAATATACAGAAAACAGAAATTTTTGCATTTGGCTGAAAGCATATTAAAGATTTGAAAAAACTTTAAAAAGTTTATAACATTTCTTCAAATAGTATGTATGATTATTGTCAGTTAATTTGCTGTAATAATCTGTAACAAATTGATACTGTGCAATTGAAAGTTAGTAGAAAAGTATGCATCTGCTGCAGGTTAAACATGGAATATTTTGAGCTTATTTAACTGTTACCTGAGATTATACTATAATATTTTAAAGTAATACATAACAATAAAATAAAATTTTTATATTTAATGTATTTCAATATATTTTTCTTAGCTATAAATGAGTAATTTGCTTTTTTATATATGAAAATATATTTTATTGAAAAATATAATAATTAAATGATTATTATATGATAAGGTATTACTGAAATATTTATTTATGATTTTAATTTATTTAGATATGATTTGCCATCAATTTGTGATTGTACACAAGAATGTGTTGGAGTTCTTTTGGGTGATGATGGTACTCCTCTCAAGGAAGAAGAAATAACTCGCAAACCAAATGATGCTTCCATTGAAGTGATGCAACAGCTTATATCATACAAGGTTATCTAATTTTCAATATTAGAAATAATTAAATTGAAGAAGAATTTATGGGTATATCCTGCTTAACACACACTTGCCTAATATATTTTCACTATAATGTACCACTGCTCTTCTATAATGTATCAATATCTAAAATTTCCATTATTCTGAAATTGACAACATGATGGGATCTGAAATGTATAATATATATCATCATACAGTATTATATGTGCTATACATAACAAATGATTCCTTTTTTTTAATATATTAAACAAAATATAAGTAGTTATCATATTTCCTTGATTCTAAGATATATTTTTTTCTGCATTTTAATTTCTTTTAAATTGGGATGAACAATTGGCATCAAAACAAACTTTTCACTGCCTAATTTGAAGAAACAAATCCTCACTATGTTGGTTGGAAATAACAATATTTCAAGTAGCAATCATTATTCAAAGCATGAGAAGATATTCAAATAACAAAACAAAATCAAAATAAAACATACAAAAGAACTTCACTGCAAATAATTAATTAATATGAAAGTTTGTTAGTTAATGAAATGGTAAATGCAACCAGCACACAACAATTGTCAAAAATGTAAATCTTGTGCATAATAATTAAAGCCATTTTCTTATTTATCATAATTATTGAAGAGTCACAAACTGAATTAAAAATATTAGAACTTGCCATGTTTACATCATAAAGTAATTCCCAACATTGCAATCAGTCAGCATATGTTTTTAGATAGCAATGCATAATATGTATGCAAGAAAAATAACATTTTGTATTAAATAAGCCTAAAATGTATTCATTATCTACATATTTTAATAATTAAAAAACAATCAAAATTTTATATTGCATGTATTTATGAAGTTCATGTATATTGTTCATGAAAATTCAATCCAATTAATTTATTTAAACAAATAAAATTGCTTTTAATAAATGTCAACCACAATTTAAAATAATGTTTTATAATAAGTGCAAAATCAAATAGTATAGCAAAAAAATAGCATTGTAAATATATGATTCTTAGCCTGTTTGAACTGTAAACAAGACTTTCAACATAGAAGATTAACTTTTACTTCAAAAGTTGAAGTATAAAACTATTCACATTTTCTGTGCTTTTAATATTTTAATCCATTGAGGTCTGTTAATGTGCATGTATGCCATGGAAGTGATATAAAACACAATTAAAAAATTCAGTCCTGATTTACTCAGTGCAGCTATTGCAGATTGGTTGTTTTGCATTTATTGGGTGAAAATATGTGCCTCCGATGATGGGTCCTAAATTTTTTGATTCCCAAAATTTGTTTTTAAATTACATTTTAAAGATACAAAATTTGAATGGATTGTATTAGGAGAATTTGGATTATTTTTCATCAAATCTTATTGATTCTGCTTTCTATTCTATTAAATTTTAGTAATCTTATTTCAATTTTGGGATGAGAGAAATTTATTTTTGAAAGTTTAAGTAAAACATGAAATTTTGTATAATGAACTGTAAAATTTGTAAACTGAAAAAATGATGCCAATTATACAAAAAATATTGATTAATTCTGTTAAAATGACAATATTGTTACTTATTTGTTCATTTATTTCTTTATTTTTACTGATAATTAAGTAAAATATGAGAAACTCCCAATTTTAATCCCTCAGTAATGTAACTATTTAAAGGAATATGGAAATTTTATTGTTTTATGGCAGCCAATCATTTCACAGGAAATTGTGGCCAAGCATACATTATCGCACTGCATATGATATTGGATATAGTATCAATAAAGCAACTGTAGGCAAATTAAAGTAAAGTAGACAATATTATAACTGCTTATATATGAGAGCAGACGAATTTCATATATGTTGTGTTTTTGAATATAAATTCAAAAATTAAGAAATAAAAACATACCAATAAATATATTTTAATAATAAAAATGACAATATTTATATAAATTTTCAACTAATCATATGATGTAATTTAAGCAATAAAAATTTGCATAATACTTCATTTTTTATCGCTAATTTTTTAAAATGTGGACCAGTTTTCTTCATTCTTAGCTTATTTTATTCATAAGGCTTGCTGCCATCAAAGAATAACAAATATTTAATTTTGTAAGAAATCTTAGCCATCTAAAAAAATCATGTTTTCTTCAATCTCATATAATAAATAAAAAATTGTGAAAGAAATAAAATTCAAAAAAAAATTTTTATTTTTACATCATTAGAATAAGAATAAAAAAATGTAATAAATTGTAAAAATTTCAAAAAAATTTGATGAAAATTAAGCAAGATTTCATAATAATAATTTTTTGCATATTAATTAGGTTTACCAGAAATGATCTTAGATTAAGATCAAAAATGTTTTTATAATTACAAATTTGTTTCCTTTGCATTTGACTGTGCTTTATTGATCTCTCAATATCATCATCATCATCATCATCATCATTAATGTAAGATAATTTAATGATGCTGTTACTGATTTAAAAGTTTCATAAAATTTAAATAAATATTAAATAATTAAGTTAAGTTTTTTCCCACAATAATGATTTATTAATTATTTTGTATTATGTTTTGATTATAATTAAAAAATATAGTATTG
>WUQG02007631.1:0-12032 GCA_011317285.2 Androctonus mauritanicus
ATGATAAATTGATTGGCTGGATTTTCAAGATTTGGATAATTTTAAATTGACTGTTATGGCTAGTTTTAAAGTAAATAAAATGGGTAGACTCTAATGGCTGGATACTTGGAATTCGGAATAATAATGATTTTGAGATTATTAGGAAAGACTATAATTATGTTTTATTTAAATGTGATTAAATAACATGTGTATTTTTATATTTACAAGAAAATAAGTGGAGCATTATTATGCAAGATTTATCCAGAGTTATGGCTGATTTGGATAATGATATTCTAGTTGCTGATGATTTTAATGCTAGAATTGGAGATAATATTGGTTATATTGATGAGTATATTTATAATTGTTTGAATACTGACTTATTACATAAGATTCTAAGGATAAAGTTGTTAATGACAGAGGTAAAGATTTACTTGATTTTTGTATGGAATGGAATTTATTAATTTTGAATGGGAAAGGTCCAGGGGATATAATGTGAGAATTTACATTTATTAGTGAGAGAGGTTCTTCAGTTATTAGTTATGCTCTACTTGGCTCAGGTTTATTTAATAAATTTTCTGTTTTCAAATGGAGAATAATCATGAATCTGATCATTTTCCTCTTGTTGTTGGGTTTTCTTTGAATTTAAGTGAAGTCTAGTGCAGTTTAAGAAATTATTTAAGAGAGAGGTTATATTGTGATGATGATAAGTTAAAGTTATATTCTTAACTTTGGAAATCTAAATGTTTTAATATAGATTCGATTTGTTTATCTGAATGAATAAGAATATTAATGATATTGTATGTGATTTGGATATGAATACTAATCAGTTTACTGATTAGTATTCATATCCAAATCACATACAATATCATTAATATTCTTATTTGACTGATTTGATTTTGACTGTAGACAGGCTATTAAAAGTAGAAATAAAGCACTGAATTTTTTTTTTTAAATAATACAGAAATTGCAAAATATGAATATTTAAATTGTAGAAGAATTGTTAAAAATTTGTTGAAAGTGAAGAAACAGATAATTTTTAAAAATTTGAATTCAAATTTATTTAGATTTGATACTAATAAATTTTGGAATGTGATAAATCTTTTACGTGTTAAGAGGAAAAATGATGTTAATATTTAAATATATGATTGGTATTTGCATTTTTTTGAACTTTATGGTAATACTACAGGTTATTTGGTAGATATTGGCATTTTTAATGACTGTTTTATTTGGAATGATTTGATTTTAGATGCTGAAATTACGACCGAAAAAATTATTAAAGTATTTGAGAGAGCAAAAAATGGAAAGTCACCAAGGATTGATAGTATGCCTATAGAATTTTATAAGAATGTACCATTTTTAATAGAACAACTCTGTGATTAATTTAGTATTATTTTTACTAAGGATGAAATACCATCTAACTGGAAAATAAGTATAGTTGTACCAATTTTTAAGAAAAGGTCTCATTCTTTACCATGGAATTATAGAGGAATTAGTTCATTGTCTGTACTATCTAAGATATTTTGTTGTGTTTTCCATGAGAGATTGAAGTTATGGTTAGATACATATAACATAATAAGTGAAAATCAGACTGGTTTTAGACAAAGTTATTCTACATTGAATGATGTATTTGTTTTAGATGTTATAGTATAATACAAAACATTGAGTGAAAAGAGATGTAGGGTTTCTGCTTTTTTTATTGATTTATATTATGCCTTTGTTCATTGTAGAGATTTATTATAGGTAAAAATGGCACAAATAGATATGAATTATAAATTTTTGAATATTCTGAGTTCAGTATATAGTAATACTAAGGCTTTTGTTCTCTCTTTAAATGGTGAACCTCAATCTCTTTTACTGTAAGGCAAGGTTATGTTTTTAGTTTGATACTATTTTCAATTTATATTAATGATTTCATTACACAGATAAATAGTTCAGATATACCTGGTATTGTTATTAACAATATGGCAATTAAATTATTGGCATATGAAGATGATTTGGTAATGATACTGATATTAGAATAAATTTACAAAGAATGATAGGTTTTTTGGAGAATTTTCTGAATAATGCTAGATTATCACTTAATTTATCAAAGTCTGCAATTCTTGTTTTTAGAAATGGACCAGTTCTATCTAAATATGATAAATAGTTTTATAAGGGAAAGTCAGTTGAGGTGGTTAATAAATTCTGCTATTTGGGAGTTAATTTTAATTTTAATAGTAAATTTAAAGTACATTGCCCAGGTTGTCACTGCTAAACTTAATTATTGTATTAATGAAATTAAAACAATAAATTTATTAGTGGTAGAATTAAGACTTGGACATTATATGAATTTGTTTCAGAGTTTACTAGAATCTAGATTTTTATATGGTTCTGAAAGATGGGGACTTGATGAAAATGTTAATTTAGAAATTATGCATATGAGATATATAAAGCAAATTTATAGTTTAGTTAGATGGACTTCTCATTGTGTTTTATATATGGAATATGGTAGGTTACCTTTGATTATTAATGTATTGAAAAGGATTTTAAAATGGAGGACTAAGATTGATAAAATAGAGAAAAATTGATTGTTGAAAATTTGTTTCATTATGCTGTTGAAAAGTATATTGGCTTTGCTAAATGGCTTCAGTTCTTTCTGAAGGAGGGATGGTCTTAATTTGATTGTAATTAATTCTGGGATGATGTCTGATGAGAATATTCTGATTCATATTATGAATTGCTGTATTTTTAGAATTAGATGGCAAATTGATAATTGTAATAATGTTCCTTAGTATAAAGATATATCTGATTTCTTTCCTAAAAATTATTTAAATTAGGGCTGTCCAACATGCGGCCCTAATTTAATTTAATAATAATACAAACGCGTTTTTTCTTTGTATACCATACCTATTAAAACTCACTGATAAAGTTGCATATGAAGTATTTCATAATGCAGTCCTCCAAACTGCATATTTTTTTAAAGCAGCCCTTGGCCACTTGCAGTTGGACAGCCCTGATCTAGGATATAAGGTATGATCTTCTACATGTAAGGTATGAACTTCTAAAGTTGCATTTTTCTGCAAGTGAAGATCTTTTTTTGATCTCAATGAAAAAGATACAGTTTTGTATGCAAAATAGAACTTCTTGTGGCATGATTATGCATTCCTAGCAAAATCTAATAAAACAGATAATTATATAGATCACAGTGCTAGAAATCTATTCTGTCCTTCTTTCCAATTCAACTCAATTGTACTTAGGAAGGAATCATGTTCTAAAGTTATGACAGACTCAAATTCTAATTGAAAATTTAGAATTCAACCTGGTTGTAAATTGAAAACCCATTTTACTATTGTTCAATTAACCCAATAAATCCTAATATATTGGTGGTAAGTAATAAATTATGAAGATAGAAATGCATCTTCATTGAAATTATATGATTAAGTAAATTTTAAGTTTCTGTAATTCTCATAATGATGATATAATTTTTCAATATATTTATAATATAGCATATTATTTAGTTTCTTTTAATATCATATAAGAAACCTTCATAATTTGCATTGCTTTAGCACAGACTCTGACTGCTCTGCTTTTTAATTAAAATCAGAACAGCAAAAGGTAACAACTGTGCTAGTATATTTTATATTAATTATTCATTTATACAATAATTCAGATTATAATTTCTTTAAAGTTTAGTGCACAGAATTATTAATAAAAACTACTGTTGAAACTAATTTTGCTCTTCCCATTATTTATATCTTAAATTATAACAAAAAAAAATGCCTAAATTATTCATAACATCTGTATAGAATGTTTTAGTATATCTTCTATTTATTAATATTTAAATTTTTAATAAAACTACAATTTTCAGAATAGAAATACTCAATAAAATTTATAAAATAGTAATTAAACAAAATTTCCTTTGTTTTATGATTTCACAATAAATTATTTTATTACTGATTGATTTATCCATTACAATTTGTTCAAATTAATATTAACCTCATTCTCTATAACACTATAATTTCTAGTTCATCTTTTAAATAAGTTTTTTCCTGCATACTAGTCTTTAAATTATTTCATAAAGAAATTGTTATTCAGATGTTCTATTATAATTTAATGATATAAATAATTGATTATCTTTAGAATTTTCTTACTTATTCTAATGGTTGATTATGTAAGTATGTTTGGCACATCAAATTTACTGTTTTATATCACAGATTTTTTACTTATACAAAATAAAGTTATTTTTAGATAGTAAACTTTGTTGTAGTGAACATTTAGCTATAGTGAATATATTTTGTTTGTCCTGACTGATATGTATTTCAATAGATGCTACAAATTTCAATTATGATGAACCCTCATTGTGGTTTTATTGAACTTAAAAAAGGAAAATTCCAAGATATAATGCCATTCTATTATCATAATTCTTTGAAAATAAAACTTTGTATTTAATTTAGGGAATACTAAATGCTATCTTATGTATTTTATTCTTAATAACAAAATCTTATATTTTATTCCAATTTTAATATTTTTATATTGTCACCACCTAATAGCATTTGTCTTATATAAATGATTTTTGCACATCCTTTAATTGAACATAACCACCAATGCATCCTTTAAAAACGTTTGGTTCTTCCTATTTTTAATACATATTTTCCTAAAAGAATCATATTGACTAAGCTCATTTGATGGAAATGGAATTTTTCACAGAATGACAAAGTCAACTGTCCACTCATAACTTTATATATATATATATATATATATATATATATCCTCTCAGATATAAGCAGTACTGTCATTATATGGTCATTTTTATATTGGAGAATTGGTGAGTTAAAAATAAAGATTTTCAGCTTTGCTTTTTAATGATGTCACCATATATCACAATGTGATAGTATATAGAATGCTAAAATTTAAAACTGCAATAAAATGAATGATTTTTATACTTATTAGCAATATATATTAAAATAAAACTTAAAATAAGTATAAAATTATCATTAACTGCAGACAATTTTCATTTCAAATATGGAATAAATAGTAATAATGTAGATAAAGCAAATGATTTATCCACTTGAAGACATTCAGAGTGAAAATCTCACCAATAAAAATCATTGTGATTATAAATTTCAAATAAATCATATTAATATGCTTTTAGTATCAATACAAAATGATTTTTTATGGTAAAAAAATTGTTTATTAAAAACCACAAGTCATGTAACTTCTATTGAATGAAGTTACATCATATAATTATAAAAAAAAAAAATTGTATAAATTCATTGAAATATTGTCATTTTTATTAATATTTCATATTTATTAAACTTGTTCTTACTTCATTTACAGAATTTTTAGCAGTACTTTTTGTAAATTTTTTATTTATGTGAAAAATCCTAATATATACAAAAAATGGTCTCATCTCATACATAAACAGCTATAATACATTTTCTGTTCTTCTAATGGGATCACAGTTGGTATACTGTTATTCAATATCCAATTTCTCACATGCACATGTAAAGTTGACTTGGCTGCAATTTCCTGGAAAATGAGTGGCTGCTGTAAAGCAATAAAAGTGCCATGGCCTTTAAATGACCACAAGTGGTTTAAGTTTCATTTTTTTTTTGCAATTTTCTCCTAAATTTTGATGAAATTGAAACAAAAAATGAATGATAAAGATATATTTTAGTTTATTTTAACAGAATTAACCAATATTTTTTTCATTTTCAGCATTTTATAGCTCATTTTATGAAAAATTTGATTTTTTCTAAAAATTTCAAAAAATCATTTATTAAATTGGATAATTGGAATAACTTAAATTAAAGTATAAAATTGACAGGATGGGATAAAAAAATCAAATTCTATCGAGCTGTTGAAATATAAACAATGTAATTTAAAAAATATTTCAGCAACTGAAAAAATTTAGGATCCACCTTCAAAAGAATCTATTTTCAATAATTACATACAAAAGCTAGATTAATAAAATCAAGATTGAATTTTTTAAATTCGTTACTTATTTATTATTATTATTATTTTTTTTTTTTTTTGTTCCACTTTCTTGACATCTAAACATGTCAATAGTAGCAAATGGGTTAAAGTATAAAAAAACAAATTATTTTTGTTCTATGCTTACCTATTTACAGGTAAGACAGATGTGGCGTCTCTCCTTGACAAACACAATTCATATAATAAAATTAATTTGTTAGTAAAATAATTATCATCAATATTTATATTCTAAATTAGACAATTAGTTATTAGAGTCAATCATAGTTAATTAATTTTTGTTTAATATTTAATTAAACAAAAATTTTTGACTAATATAAAATCTTTACTCACTGATTATGTCATGTGAATGTGAAAACAATTATCATGAGCATGCAGAAGCTATTTTTAGAAGCTATGCTGGAAATAATTAAAAAAATTTATTCTGTACTGACTGTCATAACACCAAATTGACACAGATTTTTTTTATACAAAAATGGGATGTGCAAACACATTTATGATACAATGTATAATTACTTCACAGTTCTGAGAAAATAGAATAGAAAGAAGCAGTTTTGATGTTTATTTCATAAGAAAGTATAATTACTTTTTAGAAAAGTACCAAAAGGTTCAGCCCAAATGCATCAAAAGAAAGAAAATAAACCAGAAAAGAAAACAGGAATGCCCCAAATTGGATACACCTCAGTAATACAAAATTAAAGATAATACCAATGTTTTACTCATATGAGAGTTATCTTTAAGAAATGAACAATTTATGGGAAACTTGAGGATTATGCAAATAGGAAGCTTATTGTTTTCTCTGCATATTTTCCTTATAATATTTATTATTATATGGACAAATTCCAATAATGTCTAGATAGCTACTCCCCAACTTACGTAATACTCAACTTACATAAATTCAACTTTACATAAAATATTTTCAAACTAGTTATCACAACTTGCTTATTATCAAAGTCAGTCTATACACAGCACTCTTTGCAAGTATCAGTCTATACACAGCACTCTTTACAAGTATAAAATTGTTTATACTTGCAAAGAGTGCTGTGTATAAAATATTTTCTGTAATTTGTTTTTAATTTTAACAAAAATTAAAAACAAATTACAGAAAAAAATAATACTGCAAAAATAACTATTGCATTTGTAAGTTACAATTCCAAATATGTTGGCTTACAACATTTAAGTTTATGTTATTTATTTAGGTTTTAAGTGATTTTATTGGTTTTAAAATATCATATTACTATTTTGCTATCATTCCATGGAGTATTGTCTCATTTTCATTCAGGGAACAATATGACAATGATATCATAAAATTGTATAGGTGTAATCATTGTAGACATTTAGCTTTGGGAGTTTAATTCAGAATTTATGCAACTTATATAAAATCAGACTTGTGTTAAGTTAAAAAAAAGTAACTCATATATATATCAGGGAATGGCTGTAGTTGAACATTTAGTCAAATTATGCCTACAGAATCATTTAAGTTTACAAACTTTTTTTTATCATTTAATCTGAGAAAGCAAAAAGATCATCAATTGACATGTTGAATGCTAACGGGAGTTTCTACAAGTACTAATCTTCATATTTTAAATAAGGGCAAGGCACCTATCTTTTGTATAAAAATAGAAAGAAATCATTGACTTAACATTAGGGGGCCACAATATTTATGATTTAAGTGATGACTAGTATGCATTTGATGAGTCTTAGCATCAGGCATATTTACATGATAAAATGAATTATCATATAAAGTAGTAATAGAGAGAGAACAAAGAAATAATCTTGAATAGCTGATATAAAGGGCTAAATTTCATATAAAGAAGTAATATAGAGTTAGGTTTCTTATAAAGTAGTGTATATCATATAAAGTGTAATATAGAGTTAGGTTCTTATAACAAGTTAGGTTTCTTATAAAAACCTTAAAATTTTGTTTTTTGTATGGATATAGATTAAAATTTTCTTAGTGGCAGATATAGAGATAATTTCTGACTAGATTCAGTAGGCAATTCTTTTTGTCTTATTATTAGAACTGACTGATTGAGACTGTTGTCTCATCAAGGTTAGCATCTTAATGGAATAAACAAATTCATAGTTTTTCTAACTGTAAGAAAGATTTTTGAATAAAATTAAAACAGATGATTGAAATGCATATAGAAAGTATAATATATGAAACACAACACTAATGCAAGTATTATATTCCACAAGAATTTTAATAATTAAAAAATGAAAGTATTTTCAGCCCTTTATGCACTCTCTCTTCTGTTACAAATCACTTAAAAATAGAGGATTTGCATTTACAATATTTTATTAAGCATATGGAAATATCTCATCTACTATAATAAAGCCATCAAAAAGGCTAAAAGATAGCCATGATAAAAAAAAAAATTGTCAGAAAACTGAAGTATCCAAAATATCTAGATTGGTGAAGCCAATGATTAAAAATAATTATTGCAATGTAAATGTAAATAGCAAATTAAAGTAACTTTTTTGAATAGATTTGTCTGAAAAGCTACATAATATGCAGAGACAATCAGATTTTAATGTTTAACAAGGAATGAAAGAAGAATAGAATATGGTTAAGAGAGTTATCAATTTGAACAAAATTTCAAATGGCTATAAATGATTTAAAATTTAGCCCTTTATATCAGCTATTCAAGATTATTAATATTGGATAATTAGTAACCTGCAGATTAGTGACGATGGGTAATTAGCCAAAAGTATTTTATTAAAACCTATTAGTTCTTTAAAAAAGCTTTTGTTTTTTATTTATAATCACAATCTTTTCCTGGAATTTTATCTCATCAAATTAAAAACTATGGATATATTGATTCAAATAAAAATAAAAGATCTTTTTCCAAAATATCTTTAAAAGTATTTTATCTATCTAAAGCAATGGTTCTCAACCTTTTTCTAGCAGCAGAATACTTTTGGTACTAATAGAAAAAATAGTGGAATACCATCTTTCTTAACTGTCTAACAAAGGAAAAAATTAATAAACTACAGAATGGACAATACAAATATATATTTTTGTCTCTAACAAATAATAAACTAATATCCAAAATCAAATTAATCTATTCTAAAAACACAAATAAAAAATAGAAAAACGTTTATTTCTAATGATAAAAATAATGATCTCTCTGTAAAAAAACTTTTACTATGTAAAAATCATTTATTTTAGTGAGATGTTTGAGCTTGACCTTGGTAAGTTCTACAGGTATGTGCAATATTTGGTCTTATATGGGATAATGCTACTCTCATTTCATCTTCCAAATTAGTTAATCTTTCCCTTTTATAGTTTTTATGTTGGTCAATATTGAAAACCCAAACTCACATAGATATGAAGTTGAAAAAAGCAACAAAATGTTCAGCGTCTTTTTGGAAAGAGCTAGATATTCTTCTTGTACAAAAATCCAAAATTTTTCAAGACCTACCTCTTTAAACTTTATTTTTAATGTGATCAGATGATAAAGAAATAAAATCTTCCACTTCTTGCAGAGAGAATTCATTAGTGGACATATCATCTTCGCAAAATGGATTTTGTACCCAATCGTATTTTTCTAAATTAAGAGATGGAAAATCACTTTCTATTTTTAATAAAGATAAATGTTCTGATATGATTGGAATAATTTCATTGGCATCTTCATTTTGAAGTAATGGAAATATATCAATTGTACTTTTTTCTATTATATTTTTCCAAAAGGAAATTTTTTCTGGAATGCTAACAATTTATCAGATGTTAAAATATTTTCATTTTTCCTTGAATGCTTGTATTGATGCTGTTTAAGTAATTAAAAATGTCAGCTAAATAAACCAGTTTAGCACACCATATATTATTTTCAAAATATTTGACAAAATAATTGTCAACTTCTTTTTGAAAAAATGCCAGCAATTCTTTTTTGAGTTCATAAATCTGATCTAGCACTTTACCTCTTGACAACCGTCTTACTTTGATGTGTAAAAGTAAGCATTCATATTTATATTCCATTGAAATATTATATTTATACTTCATATTAAATATGAGTAAATATTTATTCATATTTATATTCCATTGCAAAGTTGTTTGAACAGATGTGTTTTTTATAGTCTCAATTTAATGTAATTGACTACAGACACTATTTGCTCTAACACAGATTTTAGATTTGTTGGTAAGGTTTTAGAAACTGAAGATTCTCTATGTAAAAAACAGTGCGTGAATATGAGGTTCGGTTTTCTTGTTTTAACGAGGCTATGGAATCCTTTAATAGAGCCAACCATGGATGGAGCTCCATCCAAACAAATTCCTATGCAGAGGCCCCATGATAATATGTTGAACTGTTCCAAATATGAAGTCATGGAATCAAATATATCTTGACCTGATGTATGCTCAATGAGTTCTCTTCAGCATAAAAATTGATTTATTATTTCATTATCATCAATAAAATGAACAAATCCCAATAATTGAGTTTTGCCACTTATGTCAGTAGATTTGTCAATCTGAAATGCAAAATTTCTTCTGGATGATAGTTTAGTTGCAATTTTTATGTCAATATCTGCTAACATATCTATGCTCCTCCTTTTTATTGTATTGTCTGAAAGAGGAATATTTGATATTTCTTTCTGTGCCTCAAGACCAAACAGAATTTTGACTATTTCAAAGCATCCTGGCAAAATAAGAGAGACTGCTACAGTATGTGGTTTTTGTTTTAGTGTAATCAGTTCCGCTACTTTATAGAAAGCTGTTTGTGCTTTATTGGAAATTGTTATCATTTTCTAAAAGTGTGTTGCTTGTCTGTCTTGCATTTCCAATAATCTTTTGAAATAGTCCTTACTTTTTGATGCCAGATTAATGTGTTTTGTAGAAAAGTACACTTTAACTTAGCAGGAACCATTGCACTATTGGCCAATTGTTCTTTACATGTAATACATTGTGGGATTTGACAGTCTTTATTTCCAGTCCAGATGAGGCCAAAACTTAAGTATTCGTTCAAATATTATCAGATCATCAATTTTTTCTATATTTTTTCTTCACTTTTGTTTGTTGTGTATTTTCATTAGTTACAGTACTGCTGGTACTTGCTCCCTTATTAACTGTTTTGGCATCAAATTTTTGTTTAAGAAAATTTTCCATCTCATCTTATAACCATAAAACTAAAATAAAAATATTAAAAATAAGCAAAAAAGTCTTTGTTACAAGATAATAAATTACCTGTTTAATCAAGTAGAAGTAGAATATCTCAATTATTTATGTGGATTTGAATTAAAACTTAGCTTTAGAATTGGAATGTCAAACATAAAAACTTAAAATTTGAAAACTCCTTTACAGCAGGCGAAATGCTTGTGGCAACTCGACTGATATAAATTCATGAATACGAGATACAAATAAAAACTAAAAACCATTGGGGTGGGTAGGAGTAGGACGAATAGACAATGTTGCCAAGTTGTTCAATTTATCACAAAATTGTTTTTATTAAAATATTTGGATTTCTTGAATATTTAATACTTAATTATTTAATAAATTATTTTGTGGAACACCTTGAATATGTTTGCAGAACACTAGTGTTCCTCGGAATGGCAGTTGAGAACCACTGCTATATATATTACATTTACCTTAACCAACTCTGTTTTGCTCATCAAGACTAATCAGCATAAACATACCAATAACAATTCTTTGTTTTGAGGACTGTTATTGGTGTGTTTATGTTAGATTGGTCTTGATGTTTCCCTAACAGCTTTGACGACTGTTATTAATATCCCTTGGCTTTCCTCTTGTTGAGGTTCTTCCAATAGGTTTCAGTGTTTCTTTTTGCAGGGTCATAATTGTTCACGGTTTCTGGGATTTTCTTTTGTTCTTTCGATATTCTTGTTTCCTTTTGTTTCCCCATGTTAACAGTGACTTTAGCTTTTCCAAAAGTTTTGTGGTATTTCCACCTGTTTCTTCAATTGGTTTGACTTATCTAGGACTAGTTGTTTGTTCCCACAGTGTTCTCTATTGTTTCCCTGAACTATTTGATTTGACTTGCATTTTTGTTTTTGTTTTTTTTTATGTTTCCAGCAGTTTTTGGGTGATTCTCATGACTATTTCTTGTATTTTTGATTGTTCAGTAGTTTTC
>WUQG02007642.1:0-12031 GCA_011317285.2 Androctonus mauritanicus
TTTCTTTACGAATTGCGCAAGAAATGAATGCTTATAAAAGTTAAATAGCTATTCTTATTAGATCGATGAATGTGCGATGACCAAAAATGGCGGATGAGCATACCTGCTATTTAGAGCCTATAACGTTGATGACCTCATCATCGTCTCATACCATTAAATTCAGTCAAAAAACAGCTTATACATCGCTCCATCTATTAACTAAATTATTTAATTTTATGCATGAGAATGATTCATTCTATGTTTTGAATTGTACGTAATTGCTTAATAATGATTGTTCTAAAAATCACTAAATAAGCCAATTGCAGAAAACCGTACAACTTTTGCGGTCGTAACTTTTACCGTTTAGGAATTACTCGTCACAAACAAACAAACAGACCAATAAATAAACAAACCAACAACCAAAAATATAATACCGAAGATTTTAAAATATATTTTATAATACAGTCACTTCTTGTTATTCGCGGATTCTGTATTCGCGTATTCGACTATTGGTGAAAAGTTATTTATAACCACAAAATTGATTTTCGCGGTGCTTTCGCGCTTATTCGTGGACTTCCGCTGAGCGGCGAAAATACTGTTACCAATGTAAACCCTCTTTCTTTCTCTCTCTCGCTCTCTCTCTTTCTCTAATAAAGGAAGTTGTTTATACCAAACGTAGTCTCTGTGTCGTTCTGCCGAAAAAGTCTCATTATCTATCCTTGATCACTATATTCACTTATATGATCATTATCTATCCTTTATCACTCCATAGGCCGCAGGCCAAAAGCCTGTTAATATCGTCCACAAGTCCTACAGAAGAATGTGACCTATTCTTGAACGCAGCCTCAAATTTAGATGCCTAACTTCCTGCGCATTTGCTCCTTACGCCGAAATTTTAGAATATCTGAGGCAAAAAGCGACGCAGACAAGGCTGACGCTGTTTTTCAACGCAGTTCAGGAAGACAATGTGTCAGCTACCATATTAAACATCCTACAACATCAAACAACTACTACCCATCAAAAATAAGATTTTATTTACTACATAGTTAGTGTTTTAAAACATTAAATAAAGATTACTGTAACTATAATAATGTATATAGTATTGCACACTGCATATAATCCTACGGTAATTATTTGTAAGCACTGTATTGATACTGTAATATACATTAAATAAGATGTCTTTAAACAGAAAAGCACACATAAAGCAAGGATGAAAATGTTGAGAAGAAAAGTTCGCAGGAACCTAACTCTATATTTCCCATAGACACAATGGTTCAGTATTCGGGAAGAATTTACGGAGCGTAACTATCGCCAATAACGAGAATCAACTATATAAAATATTGTAGTTTAGAACTTTATTTAACAGTAACTATTCAGATATTCATTATAAAATTTTAGGCCATTTATTTATATTCAGTACCAATATATAATTATCAGATTTAATTGATAATTCATACAATATAGTCTAGTCTTTGCAAACAACTCCACTAAGGCAAATAGAATGTTTTCATTAAAATAGACATGATTCATATATGGACAATCTTACTAATTGTTTATTATTTCTGTTTTGATTTCTTACAATAACGAGAATCTGACATTATATAGGAATGATATACAATAGTGATCTTTTAATCCGAATAATTGTAATTTGAATGCTAAATGCTGATTTAATAAATTAATTAAGTAAACAATTTAAATGTATCAAGTCATCTTATTATCGCAAGTAACCTAATAAAAAATAATTGAATCGCTATGCCAGCATAAATTAGTTATAAATAAAAGAATTATTTTTAAAAGTTTGATACAATATATATTTTTGTGATTTCTTTCGAATAAAATATCATTAGAAACATTTAAATTATTAACTAAACTTTAAAATAAATCATATTAAATTTCTATATTTGACTGATATTCAATACCTTAATTATAGATAAAATAACTTTATACATATAATAAAATCAATAGAAAATAACTAATAGTATTTAATTAGCAAATAAAATTGAATTTTACTTGAGATATTAAAAAATATATATATGAAAAAATAAAATATATTTTGCATTTATTATACCAGACTGCAAAATAAATAGTCTATTCTATTTGATATTTCATTTTTATAATCAAACTTATTAATTTTAAATAAATTATTTATTATAAAAAATATTGTTAATAAATAATTGCTAAAAATTATATATACCAGTTTAATATTGCGAAAACGTTATCCTAAAATTTCTGTTTACATTTTAATCAGAATATTTAGATCTATTTTAAATATTTTCTGAAATCACTGTTAAATAAAGATAAAATACTTTATCACAATTTTTTAATTTGGATGCGGATTATTTTAACATTAACAAAATATGTGATAACACTTACAAGTTAGTTTATACAATATTTAAATATCAAATTTAATTTCTGAAAGAAAAATAAATTAGTATTTTCTTTGTTTTTTAAGTATAAAAATCTATTTAATATTCCCATTTAAATATAAATTAACTATTTGATCTATTTAATATTCCCATTTAAATATAAATTAACTATTTGATCTATTTAAATGTAATGACATTGCTATTAATAAAAATATAAATAATTATTTAATTAAATATAGCAAATAAATGAAAACTAGCAAAAAAACTTACTAAAACTAAATAAAATAGATAAGTTGTGTATTTATTAATTTTCATAACAACATTTATAATAAATTAATATTTGTGCGCTTTTCTTTCTGAAAAAAGATGGAGTTTGTTAATTTGAAATTATTAGAGATGTGCTAGATATTGTTTAATGTTTTATTTTGTATTGTATTTATATAAAAAAAGCGATAAACATATAAGTAGTGTAGTTATGAAGAATTCTAAAAATAAATACTTAAAATTATCCATCATTATAAAATATAGCAGATCCCTTATAACAAAAGTTCACATAATTTAATCTGAGTTCCTATAATGCAATTAAAAAATTTCAGTAGTATTCCTATAATGCAGTAAATAAATATGAAATTTTCACACTCTAATTTCAACTATCACATGAAATATTTTCCTATTTCGTTTTATTCATAAACCAAGTATTTTAATTAAAAAATTAAATTTAATATAAAAAGTATAATATAAATAGCAAGTATTTTTAAAACTATAAAATTTATTTACGTAATTATCTTATGAAACCATGGCGACAGAGGACGTCCACCATTTTAATTTTTCCTGTTAGTAGCAGGCGACAAAAATTTGTTATTAACTCAATAAGATTGTATAATATAGTATAGCTACGTAAGAAATGCCATATTTATGAACGTTTAACATTTATTTATTGTAATTAATATTCATATTTATCGATTTTTTGATACTTACTTCACGTATAATGTATAGTATAATGGTGACTCGTATAACACGGATTTGTATAACAATGGAATGTATCCTCGATATTATATGAAGTCAATTGTATATTAACATAATAAGAATATATAAAATGCATAATTAGCAGGATCTATAATTAAGTATAATTAACCTATTTATTTTTATTAATTTTTTATCATTCTAAAACAATAGATGCTTAATCATTTCAACTCTTTTGTAACAGGTAGACAGTATTTTGTCAGCATTTATTATTTATTAAAGTAAATAAATTAGGATTAGTAATCAAATATCTAGTATAAGCAGAGGTTACAAAATGAATAGAAATTATATCAGGATATGAAATATAATGATAGGGTTATCTAATACAGTTCTATATACAAGAAAATATATGTATTTCTAAACTATTAAATGAAATAAATAAGATTTTATGTAATCTGAGAGGATTTCATTCATCACGAATAATAGAAAACATTATCTAAAAATGTCAATGTTCAGATCATTATATATATCAAAGGTTAGTAACTTTATTGAAATGTGGACTAAATAATGAAAAAATATTTGCAGGCCACATTATAAATAGTATACATATATGTATCTATATATATACATACATATAGGCTATATTGTTTATAATGCGGCCTGCATATAGTTGTATTTATATAAATAATTGCATAAATAGTGTATATTTATATATAATATTTTATACAGCATATATATATATTTGTTTTTGTTTTGTATTTTACTTTTTAATCAGATATCATACAGAAGATAAAAGTTTATTTTTAAAATTTCATCTAGGCACTATTTATCTAAAAATAAAACTGACGTAATTTATAAACTTTTATATATTTTTGCACTACCATGATATTATAAATAAATGCTTAATACTTGAAACAGATATTATTTGTTATTGATAAAGAGAATAAAAATGATTGCTTTAACAACGTAGGAGTTTGTTTTTAGATTAGCTCTTATATATAAAATTATTTTAAGAATTTAATCTTCGGAATTATAATTTTCTTTGAGAAGTGACAGATTAAAATAAAGGTATCACATCAATTTTAAAACATAATTACTTTTAAAGACATTTAAGATTATTCATTTAAAATCATTAAATAATGTTTCTTTGCATATCTTACAAATTGCACTGCGTATCCAAATAATTTTAAAAACTGTAACCTTATATATTTAGTACAATATATTTTGAAATTATGTTTGAATACATTCAAAAACTATGATAAGTTAGATTATGCAACTTTTACACAATATTAAGGATGATGAAGAGTTTGATAACAATACATGTTTGATCTCGATCTATTGTTTAAAACTTAAGTTATGATCTGATTTCAGTTGGAGCAAAGAAAAAATTTTTATAAAATTTTTCACTTAAATTGTCAATAATTTTAAACTCACTATACATATATGTAATATGTAGTGCTATAGATTGAGGGCAGTTGACACAAGCAAAATATTTATATTTTTTAAAATTTTTTACTTAAATTAAATAAATTGTCAATTATTTTAAAACTGTTTGCTGATATGTTCCTAATTTTTATTTCAATATTAGAAATAAATTTTATTAGATTATTTTATATTAATATATTAAATAACTAATAATTGAACATTAAATCATCTTTGTGAATAAAATTCATTTAGGTTTTCTCCATTTAGCATTTAGCAATGCCAGATAATATGTACTAGGAAGAATATCAAAATAACTTTCTGAAATTACTGTGTTAATATCGATAACTAATATAGGCTTAATAATTTACCGTAGAGCCTACATTATAAATATTTAAATTCATAATTTATCTCATTTTCAAATTTCTTTTAATGTAGAGTTTTCAAATTTTTAAAATCAGGTACTCTTTTATCAATATAGAATAATAGTACATCCCCATACAACATACGGTATTATAACAAGCAAAAAAAAAAAAAAAAAAAATACTCATCATGAAAATTTCTTATTCATCCCCTAGAGGTTTTCGCACCACACTTTGGGATCACAATCATATAATTACTATATTTATTGTAATCGAAATAGAAAATAATAATAAGTATATATATATATCAGTAGATGAGATTAAGAATTTTGTTTAAATGTTTACTTCACTATTAAAGGAAATGGAAATAAGTTATATATAATAAAGTATGATAATTACGATGTAGATTACTATTCTATATTATTTTTTGTGTTATTTTCAAATGCCATAAAGTTTTTAATCCTTGAGTTTTTCTTTTTCTTTTAGTTTTTGCTTAAAGCTTATAATTTAAAATAAAAACTTCTGACATTAACAAATTTTTTAAATGCCTCATTCATACGAATAATAAAACGAGTGTATGAAACTTATTATTAAGTAGCTTCTAAGCTAGATAAATTTCACTTTAACTCAAGGCCAATTGTATAATTGTTTAAATACTATGCTATGGTTTAGAAGCTTTTTAAAGGCTATTTTGAATTTTCGAGATAAAATCCAAGAAAATTATAAAAGGAATAATTATTAATATTTAAAAACAAAGATAATTAAGGTATAAAAAATACAGAACATTTCAAAAAATAAATTTATTGATTTAAATCACAGTACAGTAGATCAAATTAATAAATAATGATATAATTTGAAGAAAGTTTTAGTTATAGATTCTTACTTCTAAAATCTACTGTACGAACAATTGAAAGATGACTTCCGTCCTGTAATCATGATTAATTAAGAGCTCGGAGACCTAATTCAAAGATGGTGGTATGATACAACTATATGAATGAATTTCTTTCATGTTGATTAAAATTTATTAGAATAATTTTATATTATAATTTGATAATTGTATTTCTTGCATATTTTATTAAATGCCTAACTGTATAACGGATAAATCGAGAATATTGGAATCAGAATCGATTTAATATGAATAGAGATCAAAATAACTAAATTATTTTAAAATTTTTATCTATGTTTTAAACAAGATTTCTCGATCAGTGAAAATAAATTAATTTAAAATTAATAATATGATAATTCTGAACATGATATATTTTTATCATAAAAAATTTATTGATCGTTGTTTAAAATATTAACTACAGTATGTCAAAATTGAGATTACAATGTACATAAAATGTTGAAATTATGTTATTTATATTACACTTCTCAATAAACTACAATAAAATTTTAATTAATCGCTTTCTTCCGTAAATTATAAATAATAAAATTAACATTTATAATTGTCAATTTTCAGTATTTATATATTATTTCATCTAAATAATATACTATGTTAGAATCAGATATAAATCTTATTCTTAACAATGATAGAATTTATTTTAACTATTTTATAAATCTTAAAGCCATAAATGTAATAAATATTCAATTGGTATCAGTATTATCAATCAGAATAACGTTAAAACATCTTTTGCTATTTTCCGACGTCAGAGGGCCGTAATCGGGGTGCGGACAACACCAGATAGAAGTAGAAATTCGGATGTTTGGTTGATGGGTTGTAATGATCGGTAACTTGTTAAAGAACGATGAAATAAGTGGAGTTGAAATTTTACAGGCCATTTTCACTATAACCTTTCTTCTTTGTAGAGATCGTAGACGGCTAGTTACAGAAATATTTCAATATGTGTAAGTACTAATGCAAATAATTGAACCGGCGAATTATGATTTTAGGCTTAACCTACTTTAAAAAAATGTGTTTTCTGTATATTTATATTTTATGTACATTTAAAGAAATTTTAACATCAGAACACATTTTTAAAACTACAATTGTTGTTATTGATTGCTTTCTTAACGTAGAAATTTTTGCGAAAAAATCTGAAAGCAATCTGTTAATATGAATTCAGAGTCGATAGATCAATGTTTCATTTTTTTACTCTTTAATATAGAATAATATGTTTTAAATCTCGTTCCGTTCTGTTTATCAATTAAAATAGATATTAACAAGATTAAATCATTTCATTAAATATAGATTAAACTTTATAATTTTAGATCAGAATATATGAATAGCCAAATATGATATTTAAAATTTTAAGTAATGACACAAAATATTCTAATTAAAATTACTTCATTAGCAATGATTATTTACTAATCATAATTGAATTAAAGTAGAAATTTAACTGATTATCAGTTAATTTTTTGATTTTTGCCATATAGTAATAACCTAAATTTATAATTATTTCTAAATTCCAACAATTTTAAAGAAATTTTAGCAAGTTTAGGTTATTTGTTGTTATATATTTGATTAATAATTTGAAATATCATAAAATATGAAAAATTAATATTTTTAATAGTGAAGTATTAAAATTCATTATCTTAGTTCTCTGTATTCCTTGAAAATTAAATTTTTATAAGTATGTATTAATTAATTCTCTAAATCCTGCATATAAAAAAATTGATACTTTGTCATTTAAAATATGAGATATAAAATATAAATATTTTCCTAGTTTATGCAAATAATTCTGATTGAAATCTTTTTACATAACTAGTTTTACATCAGTTTGGAAAGAAAATTTTTTAATAAAATTCTGAATCAAAACTTTCCAGGTTGGATAAATTATGGTGATTGCATTTATCAAATATTATGGTACGATATTATTACCCTTAACTGAAAAAAGAACTTTCAGTCAGGGATGATATTGTACCAATAATATGATACTTAAGATCAGACATGTCAAACTCACAAGTTGTATGGATCCTCAGCACTCTTCAGTGTAGCCTTCTCCACTATCATAAACATTTTTATCAACTATATATGATAGTCCTTTTGCAGATTAACCAAAGTTAATCTGTGCCCAGATAATTAATGCCTAGGAAAAATTCATTTTTGGCTAACTTTTTTTATTAACATCAATATCATTTTTTATCTTAGCATGCCAAGATGTATATCTGATTATCTTAAGTGGAAATGATATTTAATTATTCATGTTTTACCTTAAGTATGTTATATGAAAGATTTTTAAATACCAAGATTCATTTCTGTATTATATCTTAGATAATTGGCAGTCAAAATTAAAATCATATTAAAATTTAAAATATTGCTGCGAATAAACAGATTTCTTGTTTCCTTTCTCAATAAATAATATGGCATTTGAATATATCTATGTATGTAATTTATTTATTTTTTTAATATTAAATGCATATTCTCCCTAATTCCAATAGTTTTGAGTATTTCTCAGATTATCCAGAGTAATTAATTTCCTGACTATTACAGTTAATCAGGAATATACTATATTTTATGTATTTTAATTGCTACATATAATTCACAAACATAGTAATAAAGTAAAAATCTTGTTAATTTACATAATAAATTAAATAAACATAATTTTATCTATTTTCTTTACTTCACTTACAAAATGTATAGTACTTGAATTTTTTCAAATTTTATTTTTCTGTAAAATAGCTATTTCTGTAAAGTGTAAAAAATTGGGAATGCAATTGATTTAAATGTTTAGTGGCAGCTCTCACTTTTACTTTCTCTTAAGCAGCCCTCCCAACGTGCATTGTCCATTAAATGATCCTCAGCAAAATCTGAGTTTGACACCTTGCTTAAGATTAAGAATATACAAAAACATAAATCAGATAATATATATACTGTAGTTCTAAATATTGTAAACTAACATGTTTGCACTTATAATCTGTAAATACATGAAATAGTTATGCTCTATTTGGAAAAAAAACTAAAATTATAGAAAATATTTTACATAAAGTCAAATTTACATAAGTTGGGGAAATGTGTATTATCATCACCCTAGAACCATTTATTACTAAAACCACTAGAACCATGAATATTCAAAAATACTTTGAGAAATAATTAGTTCATTTAAAACTTCAGTTTCTCAGGAAAAAATTGGCACTGCTTTTTAAAATGGTTTTATTTCTATGAATATTTACATATCTAAAAATATAATCCCTGATTATTTGCTGAAAAGTTGAAGATTTAAATAACTAAAATTATACCTGCTTATATTCTTAATACAATTAATAGTTTATCACCAAAGCACACAACAGCAGTATTTTATATATTAAATTTGTGAAAAGATAGTTTTTACACATTTACTGATATTATATTTTATTTTAATATAATACAACATCACTTTTATATATAAAATTTGTGATTATTTTAAAGTTTATTGAACAACAATGTACTGAGTTTTGTTTTAGAATGCATGATGTTCTATGGTTTTATAAGGCACTGAAGTTAGATCTATCCAAAAGTATTTTGCCTATTAAAGTGTCTATTTTAAATAACTATTTTCTAAAACAGTATTTTCCCATATTCATGGTTTTAGAATTGAAATGATATACAGGTGCTCCTCTACTTATGAGGGGATTATAAATTGAAAATGACCCATAATGGTAGTAAATTTAAAGTAGTGGTAGACAGTGGAAGACCAGATCTTCCAACATCATAAAATTGTTTGGATTTGAACATGGATCCTCCAAAATAATAAAAATCACTGGAATTGAACTCTGTCTCTAAAATAATAAAATAGTCTGAAATTGAACCTACTCTTTCAGATGGTAAGTCATTATTTATCACATGGTCTTCAGCCAATTATAAATTTTTAATAAAAAAGAAAAAGTATTTCTAACCAACATGCTGTGAAAATACCAAGTTTGTAATAGCATAAAATTAGATTATCATAAGTCAAATGATCATAAGTAGAGGAGCCTCAGTATTCTTTTGAAATGATGATAATCATTAAATGCTTTGATATTAAGTTAAATTTACCATTTTTAAATGTTTAAAATTATATTATTAAAGAAAAAATAAATATGTGGAACTTTTATGAATATAATGAGAAATTTGTAATCTTTGTTAAATTTTCATTATTTTTTCCATTTAGCAATGAGGTTACTCCATAAAGTAATGATCAAAGCTAATGGTTAACAGCACATTGGAGAGACAGGCATATTGAGGGCATCATATGCAGAGATAAATATAGTAAACTTTTCATGTGAACTTGTAAAATATATTTTAATTACATTATACATAAACTTTTGTTGTATGGAAGTATTCTCATATAATGTAATATTTGGTTAATAATTTCAATTACATTATCAAAGAACAAAATTATAAAAAGAACAAACTCGGCTTGTAATCCACTTTCAATTTTAACCATGTTTGATATTGAATTCAGTGTTATTTTTCGGTCTGTAAAAAAATATATTTAAAACTATGCTAATATTATAAGTTGTATAAAAGCTAAAAAGAATCTTCATATAGCTGTAAATGTTAATAAAAACAATCTTTTTCTGCCAGTTGTGCTATTTTTCAGATGAAAATAATACAATGCGTATGGATTTTATACAAGTATTTCTTTATTTGTGAACACTTTTTTTGTAATAAATAGCTACTGATATGTACTAATTTTTTTGATTTATAAAAATAATTTTTGCTTATATGCAGAAAATAACTTTTTTTGCTTACACGCAAAATATAAAAACTTGACGCCCGTTCTTAATCTTCCAAACAAGCCTTGATACATGGATAAAAAGAAGTAGCGCTCAGTACTTGGGCGGATAAAGATTTGCACCGGAGCAGGGCATTCAGCGTCCCGGGACAAATATATAAGAATCGAAAAACTTAAATGCGCCGCTTCGCGCAACTCAGACTATACTCTACTTCAACGCGACATTCTGAGACTTAGCATTTGAAACCTATGTGATATTTTTATCTTTTAGTTATCTGTACATGATATGTATCTGAAATATTTCTTTATGGCTTATTCAGCAGATATCAACATACGGAATATATAAACGATATAGAGGGGATATCTAACGATCAATCTTTCAAATGATTTTGAGTACTACCATTACACATCATTGAGATATCTTGCTCAGATATCGACTGAAATTCTATAGTCAATTCAACAGATCATCTGGCGTTTACTAGGTGCCGTATGATACGCCCGTAAAAAAAGAATAATTTTTTGGAAGGGAAATTTGTATTTAGATGTCATTGTAATATTATTTTGTTGTGTTTCCGACAATTACTTATCATCATAGTTGCTGCAACAATAATACTTGAAAATTCAATTTTATTCATTTTTTGATTGCATAAAGAATTAAAATTGATACTTCAATCTCTGATAAATCATCTCTAATAAAAATATAGTGTAATAACAATTTTATCAAATAAAGTTTTTCAAAAATTTTACCATTAAATAAAAGTGCATTAATATTTTTTTGGTATTAAATTTAGATTTCTGTGCTTCATAATTTCAATCAATCAAGGGCAAATAGAAGTCAAAATGGCGATTTTGTTTTAAAAAGCCTTGACACAAATCGTATGGACATTTTTTAATGATCAGTATATTTGATGCTCAAAATCTTCTCTACAAACTCACGTTGGGCTTTTTTTGATCTATCAAGTTCCAAAAAAGTTATACTTGCATATATAATTATGGGTTTTGAGTAATTTTCCTCAAAAAGCGTTCTTATAAACATATATATCAACATAACGTTTCAAAAATTTTTTAACTAAAAAAAAAAATCTCCGTGGATCTGTAGGAAAGGATTAAAAAGTGTAAAGTTCAAAATTTGCAAAGAATGGAGTTTAAAGATTCAAAATGTTGTTTTGGGTCACTACCACATACCCTGAATAATTATGCCTAGTTGACTTGGTCCATAATTCAAAAGCGAATCAGCGATATTATCGTTACCAACTCTCAAACTTTGAATGTTTAACCTGTTTTTGTAATAATTTACCATTCATTT
>WUQG02007653.1:0-12031 GCA_011317285.2 Androctonus mauritanicus
TAAGCAAAATTATTAGCTTATTTTTCACTTATGTAGAATCTAACCCTATACCTCACTGTAAATATGGGTTCATTTTACATTGATTCGATTTGTGCTGGCTTTTATAGGAATGGAACTGTGGTGTAAACCAAGGGCTACCTGTATTATAAAGAAGACTAACTATTTTTGATTGGTTAACACTAGTTTAAATGTATTAATTCTATATTTACAAATTTAAATCATTAGAATGTATGTTTGATTTATTTCCTATGTAAAAAATGGTTTCAGGATAGAAACTCAATCGAAAAAGCTTATAGGATAAAAGTTCATCAAACAAAAAGATGTGTCTTTACTATTATTAAATTGTTATTTTATAATCTTAAAAAAATATGCAAATCTAATCAAGACCTTATCCCAGAAAGTGCATGTCAGTTTAATATCATTTACAAATTACCTATTAAATAATTCAATTATTTTATATAGATATTATATAGATTATAGATATGTATTATATAGATTTTATATGATTATACAAAGAATCTTGATATAGCTATAATATTTGTTATTGCATTGCATCCAGCAGTTAATTTATATATGGCATATTCCTAACCACATATTATCAAATACACAAATGGAGTCAGGGTGAATGATTTCACAATTCTCTGAATTCACTTTTTTGTTACAGTCACTCAAATGTAGCATCATAACAAGGAAGGGGCGAATGGGGCACTCCATCCTGGGTGCAAAGAAGACAAGAACACAAGATAATTTTACCAAACTTTTGATTTATAAAATTATTTTTGGAGTAGAAAAATGTATTATTCCCATCTTTGGGATGTACAAAATGCATTTGCTTTATTCTTAGAAGCATACAAAATGTATTTTTGTATGTGTACAAAATGTATACGTGTAAAATGTATTTTTTTTTTAATATTAATAAACAGTCAGAGCACAGGAGAGCCTCTTACCATTCAGTAAGAATACAAAGGGGCATGTGTAAAATATATTTGGAAAGTGTACAAAGTGTATTTGGCAAATGTATCAGGTATAAAAATACTGTATCTACCGTATATACTCATGTATAAGCCGAGGTTTTTTCCTCAAAAAAAATTCCGAAATGAAGGGGTCAGCTTGTATATGGATCAAAAAAATCAATTTTTCTTTGGCTGGAAAAATTGAAGTAATAAGCAAAACCATAACTTACTGAATGCTTCCCGAAGACCAGGAAGGAAATTTTGTAATAATTCATTTAATACAATACCAGGTAAAATTTTTATCTTACTCTGAAGCTGTTGAGCATGTCGCGCTGCTGACTCCAACCTGTGTCTTTATATTGTAATAAGGTAGGCGACGCCACACTCCCTGATAAGACGTAACACGAAAACTTTCGACAATGAATCGAAAATCTTACCTAGGATTCATATTTAGGTGAAAATTATTATTCATTATTATGTCATATAATAACACTCAAGCACTGCCAGCAGTAAGAAAGTTCATGATTTCTTACTGCTGGCAGTGCTTGAGTGTTATTATATGACATAACCAGTTAACGAAGCAGTTTTTGACTAAGTATGGATTCATTATTATTAATTAAGAATGCTTTAATCTATTTGCTAGTAATAGATGAATGCCTATTATATTTAACTAAAGTAGATTAAAATGTAACTAAAATAATGTTTAAAATGACGAAAAAATAATAATCACAGTTATTTTTAAATAGATTTTAAATAATCTATCAAAAAAGTTTATCGTAAGCAAAATCAAAACTTTGAAATTGCACACTTAATGTTTAGAAATCATGTTGCACACATTATACTAATAATGTATGACATCATCATTAGGATGATCCACTCATTTTAAAATATGATCAAAGATTTGAATATGATCACTCAACCAGAACTTAACTCAGCTATATAGGGAAAACAAAACTTTGAACAGTTTCTCTTAGGAAGCATGTGACTTAGACATTTTATTCTAATGGAATTTTTACTGGGTTAATCTAATATGAAATTTTTTTATGGAAAGAAATCAGTTATTCAATTACAACAATAAAAAGGAAAAATTTTTATGTAAATTATCAAAATTTATTACTATTCATTAACTCGATATTTTCTAAAGCCAACAATAATGTCATACACTGACATCAATCTCACTTCAGAGTAAAGTAAAATTTTACTTTACCTGAAGCAATCAAGGGCATCATGCCGCCAATTCCAATCTGCATTTATATAACTTAAGTGCATCAGATAGATGATGCTGCACTGCTTGATGTGTCACAATGGAAAAATTCTTGACAATAATCCAAGAATCTTATGTAGGCACCTGTGCTGGGTCACTTCAAGTTAAAGTAAAATTTTACCTTTTAAATTGATAAACTGATGTTTGTATTATAATAATTTATTTTATATATATATATATATTTATTTAAAATTTCAATAAAATATTTATTTTAGCAAATGGCATTAATATATCAGTAACTAAAATCAAAGATCATATAATTTGTCAGTTTCAAATTTTTATCAAATTTTAAATGTTAAACTTGGAGGGTTGGCTTATATTTGAGTATATATGGTAGTATGGAGCAAGTAGAATTTTGGATATTAATAATCAAATAAAGAATGAGGATTATGTAATTGGTGTTTATAGAAAATTTATTAAGAAATCCTCAGTTGAATTGATCCTGGAGATATAAGATAGCTGCTTTCAATTCATTGTTAAGAAGAATTGTTATGTGCTGTTTTACAGAAATGGAAATAAAAAGAGTTGGATTGGGTTGTGAAGCATGCAAAAGCCCATACACAGACTTTTTGTTTGCTTAATTATAATCCATCTCTTTTTTTATTTTCATCATCTTCTTTTTATCATATATCAATCTTGAAGTTATAGAGAAAAATGAAGAAAAGTGAAAGAAGCAAAGAGGAAGCAAACCAAAAATTTGTTGGCAGATATTATAGTGTCAACATTGATAACTTATGATGAATTTAAAGAAGGTTATAAAGAATACAGAAGAATATTATTACATTAGAAAAAGCATTAGATACATTATAGAATATGCATCGTATATATTATATATAAAATACATTAATAATATTTGTTAACAGAAATTTATAATCTTAGAATACAAATTTTAAAAATTTTATTATTATTATGAGATATATGTTCAAAAATGAACTAGAAAATTTTTTGTATTTTGTTTTTAATGTTGAAGATGGTTGTTTAGTAACCAAAAATGTTTTATTAAAATTTTTAGTTATTATTTTTCAACTGCTGTTGTAAGGCTGTTCTTTTCAAATATTTCATTTATAGAAGAATATAGATTATCTTTGGTTTATAACAGAGATAATATACTGGTTAAGCAATCATCTACAACTTTTATAATATTAAAATGTTTCCAATACAAAAATTTGTAAAAATATCTTTAATAACTGAACTACTTTCAACTGTACATACAGTCTCCATCAGCAGTTCAAACAACATAGATATAAAATAATATGCATTACATCATGGCCAGACAGAAACTCAATGATAAAAGTTCATAAGACAAAAGCCTAAAGATAAAATTGCAATGCATAAAAGCTCATGTAGACAAAATCTCATGGACAAAAGCCTATGTGGACAAAACATCATTTGACAAAAGCATGTATAGCCTCATTATTATTATTATTATTATTATTATTAATGACATAATAATTGATTTAAAACATTATAAACAACTTTTAATTTATTAAAAAAAAAGATGAAAAGTTAAAAATAAGTTATAAACCAAGTTATGAAAATTATTACTATGTATAATTATGTTTCTTAGATGGATATAGAACTAATAGATAGATATATATAACCAATGTAAAGAATTATGAAAATATTTATAAACATTAAAAAATCAATCAAATCATTATGCAAATATTGTTGCATTAAATTAGCTTATACATTGATGCAAATATTTGTATTTTCTTTTTTTTTCTGGATAAACTATTTGTAAATTAGTAACGATGAATTTATGATATGCAATGTTTTTTACCCAATTCAAGAAGAGCCACATATACTTGGTAGCATCATGACTATGGTAGCTGTTTTGCCAGACCAACAGAGGTCATGTAATAATAATTATCAATATATCTCTGATCCACAAGTTATATCCTCCTATGACTTTAAAGTATTTTAGATTGCTAGAAACTTAATTAAATACATTAAAATAAAGTTGTGATGAGTGTCACAAAACTGGACAGAATTATTATTTATCGATATTATTATACACAAGGTTGTAAAATATGTGCAATTGTGCATGTGCTTAGGAATGATTTTGTGCATATATTTATTTTTGTGTATATTTAACTAGCAAAAAAGCTCTACTTACTTGTTAGTATAGACAATTGTATTATTACATAAAAAAATATACTAAACTGACAGATTGCAAAGTTGGGACAATGAAATGTGCTTCAGTTGATCTAGATGAACTGTTGCATTTCCATTTAGCCTATTGTTGCAAAAATTTTTATGCATAGTAAGTTTTGGTTTTATTTTTCTATTTTAAATCATTATTTGAATAATGTTTCTTTAGACATAAAATTTTAGGAAATTTTTTTAATTTCTCTGATATTTATTAGCAGATATACATTTCAATAAAATCAAGACTGAAATATAACAAATTATTTTTTTAAATTTAGAGAGGAAAATTATTTAAGAGAGAATATTTAATGAACTAAATATGTAAATGTCTTAGAAAATTTATAAAATTGTACATATCATTCTAACAGGAATTTGTATGACAAAATTTAGGATCAAATATGCAATTATTTCTATATTTAATGTTTCAATAAAAACAAATATCATAAGAATAAGGGGTTATCATATATACATATTGCAAAATTTGGGTTTTTAATTTAATTCTAATTTTGATTGCAAAGTATTTAAGATGTAATAAATGGATTTGAGACATTATAAAATTTTCAGATATCATAACCAAAATACATCATTGGTATTTATTATTGTATTTTATATATTTTGTAAGGTTATAAACAGTCAAGACAAATAACTTGATATTTTCTTTAGAAATCAATTTTCCTCTTGGTCATGGGAATTTCAAAGGCACTCTTGTAATTTTGTTTGGATTAAAAGAGATGCCAGATTATCAGGTCTGGAAAATTGATGTTTGATGTGTCTTTGATTTATAAGGAACTTTTTAATAAATTTATTACTTGTTAAAGTGCTAGTGTGAAATTTTATCATCTTGTTCCAAATATCTTTGTTCCATCTCTTGTTCCATATCTTGTTCCAAATATCACTGAAGGTGTAAATACCAAATTGGCATTTACACCTTCAGTGATATTTGGAACAGGTGTAAAGAAACACCTTCTCTACACCTGTCTACAAGCACCACATCATCTGCATACATTAAATACCATGGGATTTCTTCTCTGATGCCCTAATCAACTCACCAAGTATCAGAATAAACAGAAATGAGCTCAATGCAGACCCCTGATGTAGACCCACCTTCACAAGAAAACTTTCAGTCTCACACATGTGCTTCTAACACTTATAGTTGCCCTTTCATATATATCAATTGAAATAAATAGTATAATAATAGTACCTGAGAATTATGAACAGTTTTCCAAGTAAATCATCCATGAATTTTGAAAATAGTACCAATCTAAAGTATTTATAAATACGTTTACAAAGACAAAATAAAAAATTGGGAAATATTGTGATTGTTACTGCAATGTATTGTAGAAAATACAAACTAGAAAGTATAGAAAATTATAAGAATACATGAACTCCCCTAGTAAAAAGTAATAGAAAGAGAAGGAAATGACTTCTTTAGATTTTTCATTTTAAGTATTGATTTTTTCACATATAATTTTTAATTCATGTATAAAAATTAGTTAATTTTATTTTAGTATAATTTTCCCCCTCAAGAAAAATTTCTGGGGATGTTTACATAAGAACTTGATTTTTTTTTTAATTTTTAATTAGAATTGATAGTTATAATAATTATAATAAACCTAGTACATAATTCTTGATATTTTTCTTATATAAACTTTCAGAGTAGTGAAGTATCTGCAGATAAATATTTTGGAAAAAATATTTGTCTGCAAAAAGTATAATAAAAATATTTAATTTTTTAATTATAATGTATACAGCATTATATAAACATTGGAGAGAATTTTTGCTCTTGGATTAATAAATTGGATCTAGGTTAAACTGCATAAGTGTAGAACAGCATAACTTGAAATGTCATAAACCTGGGTATAGCTGTACTACAATATATGTAATTTAATTTATTGTTTCATATTATGACTTTCAAATCTAAAGAATAAAATTAAAATTCTTCAAATATAAAATTTTTAATTCCAACATTTAATGCTATGAATTAAGATTAATTTTATTTTTGTTTTTTATAGAAAGGACCAATGATAGAAGGAATATCCCCAAAAGAAGCAAGAGATAGGCTTTTCCTGTTTAAAGTAAATTTATAAAATTTTTATTTAATTTTATATGTGCATAGGATTAAAAATAAAATTAATAATGTAATAAATTTTGTAAAATCTGATCTTCAGGGGTTGAAAAGTTCCAGATTCTAATAATGCATTAGTTGTGCACTATCTATTTAAAATACCAATGTAAAAATACATGACTACATGGATAGAGGAAAAATTTCTTAAAATGAAGAATTTCTAAAATTTTTTTTAACATATGGTAGTATGTAAATATAACATATCCCATAATTGCATACTTTGTTATAAATGCATTTCATGACACACTTTTGGTAAAATTTTCCAGAAAATTGTTATTCTGTAAAAAAAATTTTACAGTTCCAAAAAACAATAAGAAATAATTCATGAAAATGCAGTCATTGACTTTAAATATAAACAATTATTCCAAAATATAGCAATCATAAAAATTATATATCTTCAATAAATAGAAAATAAAATATAATTGAAATAATTACATTAGATGAGTCTCTTATTTTATTTACATGAGATATTTAATGATTGAACCTAATTAAAAAAATGAATTATAATGAATATTAAAATATAGGGTAAAAACACAAGACATATTCTTTATTGATTCTGCAGCCAAATCATTTATCAAGTTGGCACATCATTCATTCTTATTCAATTGTACCATTCACACTGATATTTAAGCAGTATACTTGCTGCACATAAGAGTATTTTTTTGCTATATGATTACTCTTGTTCCACTCAGCTTCAAAAATAGCATTGTTCTGAATACTATTTAAAATGAGTGTTCAGAACATTGCTGTTTTTGAATCTGTTTTTCAAGTAGCAATAACCACTCACATATTCTTATCCCATTATTTTGCCTGAGTGTGTTCAGAATGGTGCTGATTTTGAAGTTGTTTTGAAGCAATAATTTATAAAATAATTTGGATTGAAGTAATTTTATAACAAAAGTTTTAAATAAAAAATTTCCATTGTTAGAATATGACAATTCACTTAGATGATGTTATGGTGCCATAATGCTCTTTAGTTAGAAGGAAAAAATAGATTCTTGTTGAGAATTCATCTAGCATGTAGCCATATTGGCTTCAACACACATATGCTGAGTGATTTGCAGTATCCTATGAACAGTTGGAGCATTTGTCAAGTTGGCAGCTGAGTCATTTCAACATGTGTGCTGAATGACTCACAGAATCATTTATGTAGTTAGGAATGTGCATCTATCTGACTGTTAAGTTGGCCAAAAAATGTCATTATGTATTTTCACTTATATTGATAACTGTTTATAATGATCTCTCTAGTTTATTCTCTAGTTTTGGAAATTGCAATTAAATTTATTTAGATTTAATTACAATTTATAAAAAATTTTTAATTTTTAACTTTAGAACAAATTTCTCTGACTTCATTAGCATTAGTAATTCTCTGTTGGAGTATTGCTGAAGATAGTTATTTTATGACAAAAAACCTTACAATAAATAAAAATTGTTATAATATTAATACAGTACTAAAATAGTGTTGAATATTAAATTTATCAAATTTCTGGAAATTGCTTTTCTCTAATAACCATTTAAGTTATTTAAGTGTGTTTATCTCTATTTATTAATTACTTTTTATAAATCAAAATTGCATGAAAAGAAGCTATTGAAGTTAATTATATTTATTCTATTTTTGAACTTATTGCCAATTTGTTATAATTTAATATTTTCAAATAAGTCAGCTATTTCCTATATTAGCTGACATTTATCTTTAATTCTAATAATTAAAAATTATCCTCATTTGAATATATTTAATGTTTATCTTAGTTTTGTATTTATATATTTTCTGATTTTTCTTTGCATCTCTCTGCTTCTGCACTACTATAAAACAGTAAATTTAAAACTAGCACAAGACTGCAGAAATTACTTTATTTGGCAAATGTTTTCAACTCTCCTTTGAGATCATCCTCATTGTTCTAATTCTATAAAAAAATTTTATTTCAATCATAATTTTTGATATTTTGATTTTTGTTTTGTTATAAATAAATATTGTGTGTTCAAAATTGTTATCAAATGAAATGTTATAATATTTTTAAGATTAATATATATCAATATATAAAATATAAACAGAATTATTTCTAAATTAAACATGTATCTTATTTAAATTAGGATTCATTCATGTTTTTACAATAGTATAAATATTTAACTCAATTAAATTTTGATATAAAACATCAAAAATCAAAGCCAAACTAATATAAATGAAAATAATAGTAATTATAGGCTATATACAGTAGTAAGAGTTTTCCTTTTATTTTTAACTAATGAGAAGTAATTACTTATTTTCATTTTTTGGGCTTTTTACTAATCACTAATGACAATCTTTATTCCTTTTTTTCATCTTATGATATGCACATTTATTAGTCTCTTCCATTGTTAATGATATAACAATAGCAAATATACAGCTAGTTGGCAACATGATTAAACTATATTATATTCACCACTGTGTATTCTTTTTTTATGCATGTAGTTTAAATTGCTATTTAATTTTATGATAAATTTGAATTTTTGCTTAGGATTTATTGATGTTATCTAAATCATCTGTTACATTTTTTTAATTTTATTAATTCCTTAATTTTTTTTTATTTATTTGCTTATTTTATTTTTATTTATTTTTATTTCACATCATTATTTTATTATTTATTTACTTAATTTAGTATGATCTAACTTAGTAAATGATCTGCATTGACCAAATCTTGCAGTTTTTATTTTTATTATAAAATCTAACATATTCAATCTTTAATGTTCTCCTACATTCTAGTCCAGTAGAATTGAATGTAAATAAACAATTTGAGAATTTTTCCCAGTTAGTTCTCTGTATAATTATTACTCAACTTATAACTTTAGTTGAAAATAAACCAATTTGTTAGTGGTCGAAACATTTATTTAATTGTAATAAAGAGCTTTCTGTCTAGTGCTGAACAGTTTTGTTTTTTAATTTTCTAAAATGATAGAATTTTTTCAAAATAATTGAAAATATTAGTTTCCTTTTATAAAAGATTATGGATTTTAGTGATGAATTTTATAAAATGTACCAACTTTACAAAATTATTATGTAATTAATTTTAATATTAAATACTTTCTTCATTTGTTGTGTAATATTGATTATCATTCAAATCAATAACTATTCATAACCTATTATAATTTAAGATCTTAATGTTGATATTCTAAATAATCAAACAAAGAAGTTTATTTTGTTAAACAAATTGCAACGATATATATGTAAAAGTAATTGATACATCTTATTTATTTGATTCAATAATTTTTAAATTATCTAAAGCTAAATATTTATATATTCTTTTTGAAATGAAGCCTCTTATTTAAAAATAGATACAATAACTACTGAAGCAAAATTAAATAAGAACTCTTTGTGATAGCACAGTAAACTACTGTATATATAATTATCACAATAAAAATCATATTTAATCATTAATACAATATAAAACCAATCATATAATTGAAGATTTAAATTTGTTTAAAATTCCCTTTACAAATAGTTTAACTTTTTTACAAATAATTCCTATATATAATTAATTCCTATAAATAATTATTATATTCTATAATATTACTGAAATATTCCTATATTCCAGTAATATTATAGAGATTACTGTTTAATATATTTTATTTTTATTATTCTATTCAAAGAACTGATTACCATTCAAAAATTTTAGAATGAATTTGAAGATCTATGGATGAAATTTGAGATATATAGCAAAGGAGAAGAATTATTTGGATTATCAATAACAAAATATCCAGAATTACAAAGAATTAAAAAAGAATTATCTCTACTTCATGTATTATATGAACTTTATACTGAAGTAATGGAAAGTATTGATAGTTATAGTAATATCTTGTGGAGTGAATTTGATATTAACAAAATCAATGATCAATTACAAGATTTTCAATTGAGGTAAGTTAACAAAGGGTAATTGAAAGTATTATGTAGTAGATCCCTGACTTACACACTTTCAATTTGTGTGGGTTCAGAAATAAGCAGATGTGTAACTCTCTTTGCTTTGTTGAATTTCCATAAAACACAAATAAAAATTTTATTAAACAATTTTAACTAATATTTTTGCATGTAAATATCACAATTAAATGATTCTAATATTTACATACAAAAACATTACTTAGTCTTAAATTTTCTTTTCTCTGCTTAAAATATGGTCATACATTTTATTTAACCATCTGTTTGCTAATGTGCTCATTCATATATATCAAATTTAAGCATTGTTATATGATTTTTGATTTAAGTAGAAATTTTTTGGAATGATTAGCTATGTAAGTTGGGAACTACTGTACTTGTAAATAATCATTTCTTTAATGGCTATCCATTGATTATAGTAAATTCAGAAAACAGTAAAAACAATCTGATTTCAATCATAAAATTAACAAAAAAAATTTATATCAAAATCAAATTATTGAAAAAATATAAACCATATTGCCTCATATATGCTTATATTGAAAACCATAAATTTCATATTTCCACACATAATGATTGATCCTGTTTTATAGTTAAAAAAATTTGTATATAAGATTTCATTGGATGATAGTTGTTCTCTATTGTTACAATTATTGAAAATTCTAAAACTGAATTATAAAATTTCATTAATTGATAAATTTCTATTTATTGTGGTAATTTAAAATGAACTTATTTGACATAGACAGTATGGATAACCACCATTGTTCTCTTATTTTATCCATAATTTTGCAAATTCAAATGTTAGAAAATAAATCAGTTAAATCTCTAAAACACAGCATTATAGCATATATAAACAAAATTTTTTCTTAATATTTGAAAAAAAACTGAATATTTTGTTTAAATTGCAACTTTCAAAAAACCTTTAGTCAAGATTTTATTGGGCAAAATCTCTTCATTTTGTAAAAACTCAAAATATAATTTAAAAATTAAATATAAAATGATGAAAACTATGGAATTGTGTACAAGCAATACAAATATGAATCAACAACAAACAATTTTTGTTTAATTTATTTTTCATATTGGAAACATGTCCATCAAATTGATAGCAATGAAAAGATAAATGCTGATTTGCATTATTTGTATTATTATTAACCATAAATTCAAGATTTATAATGTGTATCAGATTTTCAAGAAGAAACTATAAAAATTTTATTATCCTTATATAGGGCATACTATATGTTCAGACATATTTCTATTAAAAGTCTAAAGTACCCAGTTTGATTGTTTCAATGAAAATTAGTGCCTCAAATTTCAAAAGTTAGAACAATATTGTAGATATTAAGATGAATGCTGAAAAATCAATAAGTAGTACTGATTTAACAAAGATAAAGTTTGTTACATATATGTCCAGGGAATTATATATCAAGATAATTTTTATTGGGAAATAATGTAAACTAGTGACGGGCAAACTACGACCCGCGGGCCACATGCGGCCCTCCACGGCGATGTATGCGGCCCACGTGCACAAGTGTAAGATTTTTTTTTAAAATTTGTGCCCACGTGCACAAGTTTAAGATTTTTTTTTTAAAATTTGACCATAAAAGTGTGAAATTATATAAGTAAGCAACATAGTTAATACA
>WUQG02007675.1:0-32817 GCA_011317285.2 Androctonus mauritanicus
TATATATATATTCCTTGCGCAGCTCGCTTACTTCCGGTCGAGCCTGAAGGAATAAAACTTATGCACCTGGGATAAACTATCGGACCCATTTGTTCATTAGCAACGAAATCTGTCACGCATCTCCTCTTTAAATGCAATCAATATCTTCGATACTACTGTCATAGTTCCATATACATATATATAATGTCACAGTTACTTACATTTATTTACAGTTCTTTCATAATTAAACAAACTTAAACTGTGATATTTCATCATGATGATGGTGCTTAGTATCGTGGTGTTAGTCTAGAACGGGGCTCAAAGCGGGCGTGAACCAATAAAGATTGGGAATGTTGCTTTATGGAAGTCGGAGATCGTGTGACAAAGACTCTCTTTTTAAATTTATTACTTTTTTTTTTTATACTTCCATACGAATTTTAAGGGGAAAAAATTAAATTAACACGTTTATGAAAAATATATATATATAAAAACAACTGCTTCGTTTTAATCTTCTGTTTTACTGCAAACTCAAAATATTCTTAAACATAAAACGAGCGCTTTGATAACGCCAGTTAAGATCTCGATAATGTGACATACTAACAACATTTTCTCTCTAATCTTAAAAGCTAAACATAAAATAATAGTAAAAATATTTAGAATTAGCCATATAAAAAAAAGTTACACTTATCTCGAAACAATTAGTTAAAAACTGATCAGAATGTGTATATTTTTGTCAACTAAATAATATTTTTAGGTTGGTCATCAACGCGAGAAAAGAACAATTAACTGTTTCTTAAGAATGTAGTATGACTGCAAATTACGATGTTTAATGAAAGAGAAGAAAGCCGTTGAAGTTAGTTTGGTTCTCTCGTAACTGGGATTTATAAGCTGGTAAAATGCCTCCGGAAACTTACCTAACGATCTCCTTATCTGTTCTTCTCGATAATTATGGAGATATCTGGGTATGGTCTAGTCATATACGTCGAGGGATGTGGTAGTTGGTATGCCCTTAATTCTTTGTGTTGGAAGTGAATAAATTATAGTTGTTAAGTTAGGATGAAGTAAGGACTGATTCGAGAGATTTTTAACTCCTCGTACGAAGCATAAATTTTGCGCCTTTTTTTACATTTAATTAATTTTATATTAAACGGAAAAACAAGACCTCTTAAAAATCTTTTGAGAAACTATTAAAATTAAATTACTTTTATTATAATTCTTGAATATTTTTTATATTTTATTTTCTATAAGTTCAATTTAATACAAAAAAAGAGAGAAAATTTACTTACCATTAATAAAGTATTCCAAGGTTATCTATATCTGTCTAAAACAGAATCAAGTCTAAGATTTCTTTAGATCTAATCAGTTTCGAGTTAATAAAATGTTCATTCAAAGAATTTTTATTAAATGCAAAACAAAAAAAAAAAAAAACAATTTATGAAACCTCAAAGCAACAAAGTTAAACAGTATGCAAGAACAAAATATATATTATATAGACTAATAAAATTATTCATGTAAAACAAATTACTTTTAAATCTTAAAAAGTGCTGTACGGCATTACTTTGATTTATTATTTATCAGCAAAATCGTAACGTTTTCATCACTTCAGCAATTTATTTCATTAAAAAAAAAAAAAAGAAATGTTTAAACATTAATCCTGTTTTTTTTTTTTTTTTAATTCTATGAAATAATTTTCTGATCTAGATATAATTTAAAATATTTACCTTTGAACTGCTTTCGAGTAAACAAAATAATTCAAAGACCTCAGAGAAAACGAAAACAAACTCTTTCATTATTTTGATCGACATGTTTTTTTTTTTTTTTGTTTTGTTTGTTTAATTATATTCGAGATTTGTTTATATATACAAAACAGTTTATTGTTAAAGCATAGAATTGTATTTAAAAAAAGTATTAGACTATTCATAAGATTAAAAAGTAAATATTTGTATGAAAATTAATGTTTTATTTATGGTAGAAATTTTTTTTTTGTAAGCATAATATAAAATTTCTAGACATACTGAAAGAATTTATAGCTTTGGTTTTAAGTTACACTAACATGTAAATGTAATTTTAACTTTAAAATCTCAGTAATAATAATTTCAATGTAGAGAAAAGAAGAAATTTTTTTATTTTTAAGATAATTTCTGCAATTTTTCAAGAATTTAATCCATAGAAAACAATGTCACAAGTGCCAAGTTTTTTTTTTTTCCTCTATAAATATGCTAATAATCATCTAAAACTTTCGAAAAATATTTTAAAAAATAAATCTTAAAAATTACTTATTTTTAAAATATTTTCGAGAAGGATTTAATCTAACTATTTATAAGGAAAAAAAAAAGAAAAAAATAAAAATAAAAAACGTGGATACCATACAAATTTAGAATTTAGATAAGCTTTTTGCGACATTTTATTTATTCAACCCACGCAATTTTCTTTTAAACTTCGGCAAATGACGGAAAAATTTCAAGTTTCAAACAATAGATTTTCTTAAAAGCAAAGAAATTCACACAAAAGATAAAAGATATACATATATCTTATAAAAAAAAAAAAGGAAGGAAGTGTAATTTTATAGTCGGACGATGAACAGAATTTTAATAGTTGAACACCTGTTCATAATAATGTAGTCAATTGACGATAGAACGACTACAAAAATCATCGGAAAAAAATCTTAATAGAATGGTTATTAAGTCATCTGAGAAGGATGTACTTTTTGACCCAGGTTTTTATCTGTAAGCAAGTTCGAACACACTAGTATTTCTCTGGTCTATATAAAACTGCATGCATACCAATTAATCTTTTAATATACGCTATAATTAATCGTTTATATGAAAGCCTTGCAGTCATATTAATTAATCTCTCATACTGATACGCTCGTTAGTCTTTCTGTTCGATTTTTATAGTCATCTAGGAAAGAAATATCATTTTTCTACATACCGTGAAATGAAATTCGATTTCTGTTGATAGCACGTTTAACCATTTTTTTATTTTTTATTTTTTTGTGACTGAAACGAGAGGATGAACACACTTGAATTGCCAGTTATCTATCGCTTCTATACAATCGGGTTACTGCACGCTTGGTCAATTCGCTATAAACGAAAAAGATCTGACAAAAATGGAAATTTAACAAAAGAAACTTTTACTTATTTATATATAAAAAAAAAATTTAAATTTTCTCGCTTCATGGTTAAGAAACAAGCTCCTTATCTCGCTAGTTTGAGTAGAATTTGACATGTTACAGTGCGAAGGGCGATGTACCGTGAATTTTCACTCTCGATCGTATGACAGAAGAAAGTGCAGTAGTTAGTTTTATATGACTCTCTTTAATCGAAGATAATGGAATCCCCTCTCGGCACAATTACCACACAATAGGCCTACAGCCAGTTCCTTAAAGCCGAGTAATTATACAGTAGCACGTGTTAAGTATTACAATTAATAAGAACAGGAAATTATACAATAAATGGTCTTCTCCTGAAGGAAAAAAAATATACATATATATATATATATATATATTCTTATTCCTAGAGATATTAATTGAATATTTTAGAATGGAAGCTGTTAAGACGTTTGCATTTGTATCATTAATTTTACCAGTTTAATCTGAACATTAGATGCATTGCTAGAATATCATTAATTTTTTTTTTGGTTTTATGAATAATATAAATAAATTCTTCTATAAAAATCAATCAAAATTTTAATATAAAATAATTAATAATACCGATAATCCGAAAATTGCCTTACAATTTAAAATAAAAGGATTATTAATTATAATTAAATATTTAGAACTTCTATTAACTATAATAATTTTGAGGCGATTGATAATATTTTCGTATTTTTCTTGTTTGGGATGGCTCTTCATACGTACTCTTTGTACTATTAGAGATTGAGAGTAAATGTATAAATTAAAAATAATAATAATGAGAGTTTTCTTGATTCATTGATTCATTGGAATGCAAGAGTGAGATGAAGTTGTTTGAATGCAGGTGAGGTAAACAAAACGCCTTTAAAATTTTTAATTTTTTATAATTTATTGTAGTAAATTCCTCGAGTTCATGGAAATATACTTTCTATTGGTTTTGCTGACAAGTGAGTTTAAGGAATAATTTATTTGTTCGAAAATTTATTTAATAGTTGAATAAATTCTTGAATTATTCAAAAATATCAATGTTTTACATTATTTTTTGTCTTAAAAGTATATATTTATTATACATGTACAGTGTGTTTGCCACATATATATATATATATATAGCCTATATTTTGTTTGGAAATGTCAAGAAGGAGATGAAACTCCTCTTCACATTTTGTATGAATGTGAAGAGGAGTTTGCAATCCAGGAATGTGCATGTAAAGAGGAGCTTGATCAGAAATGCAACCCAAGAAGATTATACCTTAGCCCTTTCAGAGCTAAGGAATAATCTTCTTGGGTTGCATTTCTGATCAAACTGAAGATTACTCCTGAAGACTAAATCAAGAAGACCCTGAAAACTTCTGAAAACCTCACCCCTGAAAACCCAAGAAGATTATACCTTATATCTAAGCCTTTTCAGGGCTAAGGTATAATCTTCTTGAGTTGCATTTTCCTGCATCAGATGATCTGTTTACAGACCCATTGAAAAAGATACTGGCTTTCGTGATTAAGACAAGACTTCTTATAGGATGATCTTGTTAGTGGTGCATAATAGACCACTAATGATCGCAGTTCTAGGGCTGTGCATTGCCTCCTTTCTTATAACACAGTACAATATATTTCGTTTCATATCAACGTGTCACACATCATCAGAAAAATCCTTCTGTTGATTACACATAAGATCAATCTCAAAAGTTGTATTTTAGGATAATCAATATTTTTTTGATATCGTTTAATAATTCCTATAAAAATTAAACAATTTTCACAATTAAAAGTATTTATTTATCAATTTATTTTTTCTACTTATCCCACTTAATATAGTAAGCTGAAGAATTTTTACTCGTATATTTCCTGAATTCTTTTCAAGCGTGTTCACGTTGGACTTCGTGTATTAAACTACACTTAATAACAAACCACTATAATTATAAAGTGAATTTAAAAGGTAATTTTTAGATGAATGAACTCTTTAAAAATTTTTTTAAATAAAAAAAGAATGTTTTTTAAAATAATACTAAGGAAAAAAAGACTCATATAATATAAAAGAAATACCTAGTTCAAAAGATAACCTTAGTAAAAATTCACAGTTAAAATCTTAACATAATAATAGGTCCTAATGAATGTTTTGTAGTTCTAGAAATTTTGAACTTTTTTTTTTTTTCCTTTGTAAAGGAAAATATAATTTGCATTTTTTAAAATAATGATGGTTCTTACGAAATGCAATAACCATAATTTAAAATCATTTAAATGCTATATTTCATCGTTATTGTTGCATGTAAAAGTATTTATTTCTGCATTCTAACAGTTGTTAAGGTAAGTAACGTTTATTGTAATACACTTATAAGCTTGTATATAATATTTTTTGATAGATTTATAATATTTTACAACATATTTTATTCCACAAAAATATTTTGTTTACTCTGTCCGATTCATCGTATAAAAATTTTATAGTAACTTACTTAAGATAATCTATCGTGCAATCTAAAATAACAGGCCTAAGGCTCATACCTTGTCATTGATAACACATGTGATAGTTTTAAGTGTAATATTCCGTAAAAACTTCAATGAATAAGTTAACTCATTATCGTTAATTTAAAATATTCTTTTATTAACCGCATTTCTACAATATATATAAAAAAATATTATTCTTAATAAAGAAAAAAGAAAATTGAGTCGAGCTTAAGGGAAAGTTTATTTTTGTCGAAAACTTACTTAATGGTTGAATAAATTCTTGAATTAATAAAAAAAAATTAAATTTTATCTTTTATTTTTGTCTTAAAAGCGTATATTTATTTATACATGTACAGTGTGTTTGCCACATGTATATTTTTCGTTTGAAGATGTCAAGAAGATGAAATTCCTCTTCACACTTTGTGTGAATGTGTGACCCCTTTCGGGGCTAAGGTATAATCTTCTTGGGTTGCATTTTCCTGCACCAGATGATCTATTTACAGAACAATTGAAGAAGATACTGTCTTTCGAGGTTAACAAGTAAGACAGGACTTCTTATGGGATGATCCTGTTGGTGGTGCACAATAGATCACTGATGGTCGCAGTTCTGGGGCTGTGCAAAGCCCCCTTTCCTATAATACAATACATTTCGTTTCATATCAACACGTCACACATTATTAGAAAAAACCTTTTTTGTTGATTACACATAATATCAATCTCTACAAGATCAATCCTGTATTTTAGGATAATCAATATTTTTTGATATCGTTCATCAATTCCTATAAAAGTTAAACAATTTTCATGATTAAAAGTAGTTATTTAGCAGTTTATTTTATGTAAAGAGACGACATATATTAACAATAACAAGTTTATAACATACTATATTGTCTTTTCTGATAATTTACTGAATGTTTAATGTTATTAAATATTTTTTAAAGATGTTTTGAAATATAAAAAAATAATTTAATGGAGTATTTTTTACAACCGATTTACTTATTTTATGAATGAAATTATTCAGAAATTATATATTCACAATTGAAAATCATGTCTTTCGAGAGAAAGAAAATATGATAAATTCAGAAATTCTATGAAAACAAGTTGTAATTTCTACATTCTATACACATATCATGCTTATAAATCTAATAAATATTTATTGGCTTATTATGTTTATGTGCAGCACATAATATAGTAAGTGAATAACTATTGCAGTTTTTTTTTTCTATCATTAATAATAATTTCTATTGCACAACTCTATTTTTTATTTATTTTTTAATAAAAATTTTATTTATAATGCGCTTCTGCAGTTCAGTAATCAAGCTAAGATATTTTTACAAGTTTTATACCTTATCAGCTATGCATACATGCAAAAATTTCTAAAAAAGAAAAGAAAATTTAATTAAAAATCGTCCAAATCAAGTTTTTTCCGATATTTTTCTGTAAACGAATTTTTCTCGTATAAAAGATATATATATATATACGAGTTTTGGTTATGAAAAGATGTACAAAATCTCGGTTTGGATAATTTATTTTCTTTCAACTTTCCCCAATGTCTTGACCAGGTTAATATTTTTTTTTAATTTTTAATTTTTATTTTTTTTCTCCGAGAAGGTGACCATAGGTCAAGTTTTATAACTTAAGAAAAGAAAATTGTCCTCGTCCGCAATCTGCAGGTGTCTCTGTCATTTGAAAGAGGTCAAGATGAACAATTTTTGTTTTGTGGAAAATCAACATTGGTGTCATTGAACGCTGCACGCTATAAACTAATCCTCGTATATAAAAGAGAAAAATCTCGTTTATAAAGTTCCATATGAATATTTTTAATCTACTTATATATAATTTCTAAAGGTAAAGCCTATACGTATATATATATATATATATTATTTATAACTTATAAAAGAATAATATTGTACAATAATTATGCTAAATTATACGTTGGTACCGTCAAAAACACGAATTTTGTTTGCAAAACCTTAAAAATAATCGAGTCGAATATCAAAGGATGTTGTTCGTAGTATTAGAAGAGAGGGATTATTTTTATCTGTTCATTATATCAAAACGTCGATTATTATCGAAATAATTATCATTATTGCGATAATGCAATTATCAGTATCACTTTGTCACACGTAATTGTATCTTCGCCACATTTTATCATCATTAAAATAATTGAAATAGATTAAATAAATTATATGAGCAATTATCAGTAAATTATCTTTAAATGCGTGCAAAAACTGCCCATAGGCTACTGTTAAAAGACATTTAATAAAAGATTATGTTTAGAAGAAACGAAGTGAAAAAAGTTTGTTTTCAGTAGAGCTTATTAAATCTAACTTATGGCACATTTATACTTTCTACTTAAGCTGTATCTTCATACAATGACATATTGATGAATATTGAATGGTTAGATATCGATGCTTTAATGGAAATACGTTATTTTTAGTGTTGGAGCATTGATAAAAATCCACTTATGCTTTTGTTTTTTTTTGCAAATAAGATTAATGATTTAATGGTAGAAATTTTGTGATGTTGCAGCATCCTGTTTTCTATATTTTTTTCGCAATAATTTTTTTTTTTTCAGTAAATGTAATCTAACAACAGAGCGGTTGACTATATATACTCTTGTAATAATGTAGACAGGCTATCGGCTTGTACAAGAGTGCATATTAATCAGCTATCAACGCCTACAAGAGAAGTGCCGACAGAGAAATGAGACTAAGGTGTTCTCTCTCTCTCTCAATCAATGAAGTTCGAAGTAGCAGTAGAGTTGTTCGAAATTAATTAGCGTATTAATTAGATTAGGTTCTCTCCTTTGTCGGGAAGTAGAAGAAAGATTATATGCCTCCCTTGTTCACCTCGTTTGATTTTTTGTTCTCCTCATCAACTCCAATTAATTTTGATCACATGATTAAACGTGGGAATGTTTCGAACAACACCTGTGTATCCTTTCGCATGGTCTAGGATCGATAATTCATTATTCAATCTTTCTAAGAAACAATGTAATAAAAATAAACTTAATTACAAGAGAGATTAAAGTTTTTAAATTATATTTTAATATATTTTTTTTTTATTTAATTTCATTATTTATTGATTTAAATTTCTCTTGACATATAAAATTTTTTATATTCGAAAATTTTGCGAATTTTTTTTTTTTTATTTTTCTTCTTTTGGCTTTAATTAAAAAAAAAAAATTGCGACACGAACTCGGGGATAAAATTCTCTTGTGTTTATGTGTGCGTCATAAACGAAGAACAGCATTTATAAAATGTTCAAGTGATCCATCACTCATCTTAAATGCCTAAAATCCCCTCGGCTCGAATCATCCATCATAAAATTCTATGGTTGCATTATAAAATCCCCATAAAATAATAAGTAACTTAAGGATAAATGTATCAGTAAAAATAGAAGACTATTAATTAAATTTTGAATATTCAGTAGATAATCTAATCAAAAAATTAAAATTTATTAAAAGTCAAATAAGGACAATCACCTGCGTTAATAACGACGTCAGATAACCCAACAGGGTATTAATTAAATTGAAAACCTGACAATGATCGGTCTTTGCTTGTAACCGACATGGTAGATTTATAGAGATAAAGCATAATTATAGCTTTTAACCTGAAGAGTTTTTGAAAACTTTAGAACAGGCAAAGCTCGCTTCTGTTATTCAAATAGAATATATATATATATATATATATACAAAAAGAGACATTTGAATTTTTATCTGGTTTCAAAGCGCAGAATAATCATCGAAAAAATAAAAAAAAAAATCTTTAAAGGGTATTTTTTTAAAAATCTTAATCGAGACCACCCACAAGTCTATTTTTACTACTACCAACGAAGAAAAATAATCTTCCGGATAGAGAAGAATCCAGAAATGCATTTCAAAAAGTTCCAACAAAAGAACTAAGAAAAACCTATCATTATATATAGGCCCTATATAGCTCTCTCTCTCTTCCTACTGTAGGAATAGACGTAACCCAAGTAGGTATTAAGTTATTCGTAATTATTCTACCTTTTTAACATAACAGTATTAGAAAACAATAGAAGATTTTCTTCTTTTTTTTTCGCTTTTACAATTTACGTTCGAGCATAGGCTATAATCAATGATTAAAAATATTGTTCATGCTTTTAACTGGATATATGGCATTTGTAGAATTTCTGCTTAAGCTATTAAAAATTAAAAAAAAAATGAAAAAAAAAAATTCATACATATATAAGATATATAAAGAATTTCACTTTTCAAATACTAAACTGGTAGCACGATATATGTATATAAGATATAGCCTACAGATAGATTTATTTTCGAACCGGATAATTTTAATGTTGTTTACATTCCTATTTTTCGTTTTACGCTCGAATTTAAACACTGTTAATTTATACACGATAGTAAAAATAACTTAATTAGAAAAAGTATCAAAAAGTAAATTGGTTGTTTATATATATATATATACTCGAGTCGGTTGTTGTAGTAGTAAGCTCAAGCTACGAAGCGAAGAATGTAGCTCGCATAATATTTCTATAAAAGGCCTGGTACAACCTATGACCGTCATCTTGTTCTTCAGTTATTGACCTCAAAAGATGTTTTTGTTCAATGCGCAGTGGCCAAGTTGTTGCTTATTATATAGCCGGATTGATAAAATCAACCGATCAATCAGTTATTTACTTTGCCTCTAGCCATACTGAGAAAACACAATTACATTTTCGATTATTCTATTCATAAATAATAAATATATCCGAAATTCATACTGAATTTATTCGAAACTATTTTCTTTTTTTTTTAAATAAAGGAAAAAAAAAAAATTGTTGATACTTCTTTACGAGATTTGTTTGTTCCTGTAAAAGTTTCTTAGATCTCTAAGTATATAGGAACACGTTACGTTTTTTTTTCTGTCAATCAGACCGCCCTAGCAAATTGTTCCCGATGATACAAGATATCCTTGGGGTTATGACGTCAAGCGCTCACGCAATGTCACGTGATAATGAAGATCGTGATAGTTTTCCTGTATAAAAATCGTATTGTCGTGCAAAAAAAAAAAAAAAATGTTTGATCGCATCGCGTGTGATATCATTTTGTATTGAGGATGTCTTTGTTTAACGGTTTTCCAGCGATGTCGAATTTCCGCTTATTTAAAACTTAATTTCTATCTTAACATTCTTTGCAGAAAAATTATGTATAGACATCACTAATGATAGTTTTTGAAGGGATTTTAAAAATACCTATCTTTACTTTATCTGTACTGACACGCTCTAAAATGCTTTTCAGTTGGCAGGAACTTAGGAGCCAGTTTCCGAACTAACACTTATCATTCTACATAATTGGCCAATTAAACATTTTTACAGGTTTTATTCGGTCAATGTTTCTGATGACTGAACACCTGTTATCTTTAAAGAGTTAAGATTTTGTATTCAACACATCTCGTCTACTTTTAAAGACAATACCTCGAATAAATTACCAGGAAAAATTCTCAGTTTAATGAATCCCATTAAAATACGTTATTATGAGTTTCATTTCTATGCTTTTATGTCCAAAAAATACTAAAGAAAAATCTATCCTTTATTTTTAGATAGGATAAAACTTGATAAGATCTGATTTTTATGTCCGACTTTAAAATTTTATTTGTATATGAATAAATTAAAATATATGATTAACATAATAGGAAAACACAGTCTGTAATTTATTGTATGACATACCTATAAGATATATTATTTGAACTGTGACGAAACATCATACAATATTTCTTATTATTATATCCAGTGGATATCAGAGGGGGCAAGAAGGGCGGCTGCCCCGAGAATCACGATTTAGGGGTCTCAATTTATAACTCGATATGTTAGAAAAACTATATTTGTATATTTTTATATTGTTCGACTTTCAGTGTTTGTCAAAATTTGAAGTTCTCTAACAATCTTTTGCTCTTCTTGTACACTTTTTTTTTATTATTTTGAAGGGCCTCAAAAATATTAATTGCCCTGGGTCTCGCATTTTTCCTGAAAGTCCCTGATTGTATCCATAAGAAATCATTTCATAAATCTAACTATAAGTTAAATTTTACTTCCATAAACCGAAATGAAAATTTCTTAAAACAGTTTTTTAAAAATGACATTATAAATTATTTATAAGTTATGTATAAAGAGACTTTATAACTTTTTTTTAATTTTAAAGCTATGATAATTTGGTATTTTATATACTTACAAATGTGTTACTTTATAAGAATAGTAAAGAATAGAAATAATTAAGATTATGAGATTTTGGGTGTAAATTATTCGAGATAATTTTATTTAATACTCATTATTCTTCTTTTTTAAGTTATTTTTCTATTAAATTAGCATTATTTTTATTGAAGTTCTTAAGAACTTCAATAAAAATTCAATAAATCTTTTATTTTTCATAGTTTATATAAGAAGAGTAGGCAAACTTTTGAAACCGAAGAGCCAAATCTGTTCCCTCACAACAACAATTTAAAAATAATTCGAGAATCATTTAGGCTATATATTTTTACAAATAAAAAAAATTAAAGTAATATTATAACAATTTATAATATTAATTATATCTTTATTAAATAAAAAAAATCACACAAAAAATTGCTCTCCTTGATTTTAATCAGTGTGAGCAATGACATTGCATTTCCTTACAAAGTTTCTGTGTGTCCGTTTGTACTTAGTCGTTTTTAATTTAAGGCAATTTACAAGGCTTCCTAATTTACATTTAATGAAATTCATGTTAGAAAACTATTGCTCACATACGTAGATCCGAAGATATTGAGAATACCAAATGCAAATTTTTTTAACTCCTAATATAAGTCCTATTCCAAGTATTGAAAATCATTGAGTCTGCCTTCTTTAAGTTTTTTATAAGTTGTGCTGTTTATTTTACTTAAGAGCCACATGTGATTGGCCAGTCGCAGTTTGCCGATCCTTGGTCTATAAAATGGCACTTCATTTCAAGATGATTAAGATGTTCTTATATGATTATTTTGATATGCGTCTATTTTATATATATTGATAATTTGCTTTAATTAATAAAAAATAATAAAAATATTCTTAATTTAATACAGTAGTGGTCATCATGTTGAAACGAAAGATAAGGCAGTGAGTTTCTATTCTATTCATCATCATCATCAGCTGCAGCAGCAGCATTTATAATTTCATCCACTCCTAGATATATATGCCTTCTTCTTTTATTTCCAGATGTGCAATCTTGTGCAATCTGCATTTACTGGGAACCAATTACTTTTCTTATATCATCTCTCCATCATTTGTATTGCTTACCAGGATCTCTTTTCCCTTGCCTTAGTTGCCACTCTGTAATTCCCTAAATCTACCCATGTGATAGACTATTTGAATTTATTTTTGACTGTAATCGTTACTAACAATATAATATATAAAATTTTGCATGAATTCAAAAATATGAAAGTAAAGACAATTTAAAAATTTTCTTAATGCGAATGTGGTATCAATTAGGCGAATTATTATAAGTCTTCATAACTTAAATATACCTCAAAATTTTGAATTTTCAACTTTAGTTATTAAAGAGAAATTTCATAAATACATCATTAATAATTTTAATTATCTAATAATATTTTAATTTTTTCAAAAACTATCATTTTAGTTGAAGAATACTGGATTCAAAATAAGATTCTTACATTTTTTGTTTTCTTTAGCAGGTAAATTTTCTTATTTTATTCTTTAACGATAGAAACAGCTTATTATATCTATATGGAATAATGGAATTTTTCATGATTTTTAAAATAAAATCGATTATTATAACATGTTATAAATGAATTAGTAAAGTTTATGTATTTTATAATCCATTCCGACACTAATTTAAGAGATATAGGAAATACCAAGATATAATTTCTGTTTTGATTTTTAAACAAGTGCGAATAGAAGTGCAGACTTTTAATTTTTGCCATGGGGCAAGAATCATCAATATCCAAATACTGTATTTATATAGCTTTTCATAAAAAATTACACAAAAATTAACGGTCATTTGATATTAGTTATTATTTACATTTATGATAATTTTTGCATTATTAGATATAAAATAACATGGAGGCGAAAAGGTACTTCCTCCATGTTCAAATTTTCATGGTGGCGATGCTCCAATGGAGTCGGCGTCTATGAATATGAATTATATAGCCTATGTATAGATTTATTTTCATTAAAAAAAACTAAATATTTTTATGAATTATATAAATTTAATATTATAAAATAAATTAATCATTCAGTTAATAATGATTTCAATTGGAATACAGCAACTCGCGGCCCAGACAAAAATTACAATAAAGTGGGTATGCCTGAATTTTACGAATATTTGTCTGCCAGGTTTGAAAATACGAGAAAATTTATACACGAAATTGTTTGGGAATACTTTTCGGTACGAACAGTTATTTACAATTATGAAAGGAAATAAAGTCTTCTTTAAGATCCGTAATTACTGATAGTCACCTTCAATCAGTTTTAAAAGTAATCACTGCCAATAAGATTTCCCCCGAAGTAAAAAAGTTGGTAGCAGAGAAGTGATGCCAAATATCAGGAAGCCAACATTAATTTCACTGTTGTCCTATTGTACTTTTTGAAATAAAGCTATGTTTCTACAAAAATTGAAGGTTTTTTTTGCTGCCCACATAAACTTTACACCTTGTTTGTTTGGTCCCTGTTAGTCTTTAAGTCTGACACTCTTGGAATAAGAAATATAGATTACTTTAAACTTTATCTCAGTTTCATAACGTTAAACATTTTAATGAAAATCATAATTAAGTTATAGGCGGTATATAGTAAATACATTTTAAGTAACAGCAAAAAATAATAAATTAATAAAGAATTTATATGAAATTCCAATAATTACTATAGAACTATAAGCTGCCATTTTATTTCGAGATGGATAAGAGGTGCTAAATTATTTTGATATAAATCAATTCTATCTATATTTAGTGTCTTCTTAACTGTTTTATTTTATTAGGTTTATAATAGATAATAGTGTATTTTTTACTGAAACTGATTACTGATTGAACAGTGATTTAAATAAAATATTATAAATTATATTAAGAACAAAAATTTTTAATCATATTCGATTAAACTTTTGAAGTATGAAAAATAAATCCTGTGACACCTTTTTCAGATTTTAATATTTGCTTAAAAGTTAACATTATAAAACCAATCTGATTTTAACGAATATTTTCATTTTAAACCTAATAATAGTTAGAATGAAAGTCTAATATTTCCATAAATTTTTGCTAAACAAATATTATTTTTATTTATTTCCATTAATATTCTTTCTACATCCACTTAACACCTTACTTTGACTTAAGTTTATTCAAAATGTGACAAAATTATATTCAAACTATAAGAAGAATCCAAAACTTTAATCGCTATGTTATAAAAATTGAGAGAATGTTATTTTTTATACAGCTCTAAAATAATTTTATTTAAAACAGTTTTCAATAAAAATCCCCTGAATTCGGTCTTTCGAGCAACAATAAATAATGTATGCTGAAGTAGAAAGATTCAGCATATTATATTTACAAATATTGATATTGATTAAAGGATCATATTGATAACAAATAGAATCCATGCAAATCCAGATTATATTTAAAAATTAAAAAAATAATAATTATAGTTAAGTTGCGTATAATATATAAAACGCCAATAATAACAAGGAAGAAAGTAATTATATGATACTTCAATGAGTTTGCTGATGCAGTAGTTACAATAGAATTTTCATGTATTTCGATTTTTATAAAGAAAGATATAAAATGATCTATAAATAATATTGATCATCTTCTTCCATACAGATATAAAATGATCTATAAAATATTGATTATCTTCTTCCATACAGATATAAAATGGTCTATAAGATATTGATTATCTTCTTCCATACAGATATAAAATGATCTATAAATATCGATTGCCTTCTTTCATATAGATACATATTATCTTCTTCCATACAGATATAAAATGATCTATAAGTATCGATTACCTTCTTTCATATAGATACTGATTATCTTCTTTCATACAGATATAAAATGATCTATAAGTATCGATTACCTTCTTTCATATTGATACTGATTATCTTCTTTCATACAGATATAAAATGATCTATAAGATATTGATTATCTTCTTCCATACAGATATAAAATGATCTATAAGTATCGATTACCTTCTTTCATATAGATATTGATTATCTTCTTTCATACAGATATAAAATGATCTATAAGACATCTACTACCTTCTTCCATATCCTTCCATCTTCTTCCATCCTTTCTTTTATAGATACTGATTATCTTCTTCCATACAGATATAAAATGTTCTATAAGATATTGATTATCTTCTTCCATATAAATATAAAATGATCTATGAGATATTGATTATAAAACCAAACTGATTTTAACGAATTCATTTTACACTTAATCATTGTATTAGAATGAAAGTTTAACATTTGCATAATTTTTTTACTAAACAAATATTTATATTTATTTCCACTGCTATTCTTTCTACATCCACTTAACTCCTTACTTTGAGCTATGATAATCAATTGTGTTTTTATTTTTCATTTATCCAACAGAATGATATAAAAACGACTTTTTTTTTCATATTCCAAGAACAAATTATAATAACTTGCAATTTAGTAAATACAATAATTACCAAAATGAACAGCTATAAAAATATTACATACATTATTCAAAATCTTTAATTTATTAAATATAAATCTCTATTAAATTTAAACAGGTTATTTTTATCAGATGATAATTGCATTAGATAACATGACATATACCATGATGTTTCTTGCTTATTCAGATGTTTGCTAATTTTTTCAGATTAAGATGCCGATTACAAACATCCTACTTGATTAATTATTATTTTATACTAATGGTAAGAAATTATATAGGAAAATTTGATGAAGATAGTTGATATTAAGAATTAAAGAGAATCTTTAATTCATCTTGTGAGCATATAAATTTTTTTTAATTATTTACTTTTAACGTGCCTATTTTGCTTCTATAATGTTATAAATATCTTTAAAATTAAATGTATTAACTATTTTCATTAAAAATTCTATAAGTTTAATTTAATTCGATTATCTTTCAGGAACAATTTATTCTGAATCTGTACTTTTTTAATAAAAAATCGCTAACATATAACATAATATATCGAATAAGGGGCGATTTAGATTTAATTTGATAATGCTGTTATATTCACTGGTTTCCATAAGGAATAAACAGAAAAATGGCGATAATTATTTAAAAAGTAGCTGTACGAAATTAATATATATTACATAGAGTGCAACGTTGAATAAAAATAAAGCATCAAATTGGGGTAATGAGGCTGCTGATAGGCTTGCTAGAGAGAGGGCTTCTCGCCCCTTTGTTGGACCTGAGCCTGTCCTGGGCATTGGTTTGGATGCTTTTGGGCGGGTTGTTAGGGACTGGCTGGCGGCCCAGCATTTCGCCCCTTGGAGATCTATTTCTGGACTTAGACAGGCGAAGGCTCTCATCTTGGGATGCTGTGTTCAGCGTACTAAGAAGTTGCTTTTTCTGAATAAACAGGAAGTTAGGATTGTTACAGGGCTCCTTACTGGGCACTGTCATCTTAGAAGATATCTACACTTGATTGGACTTATTGATAGTCCTATGTGTAGATGTCATTTTGAGGAGGAAACTCCTCTTCACATTTTGTGTGAATGCGTGGCCCTTTCGTGGCTTAGACGAGATCTTTTGGGGTTGTATTTTTCTGTTCCTGAGGATCTCGCTACAGTCCCATTAAGGAGAATTCTGTGTTTTGTTTTAAGGACAGATCTTCTTCTGGGGTGATTTGTTTGGGGTGCACAGTAGACCTGTGTTGGTCGCAGTGCTTGGGCTGCATAGGTCCCTCCCTCTCTATTTCTACTTCTACTACTACTACTACTACTACTACTACTACTACTACTACTACTACTACTACTATTACTACTACTAGAATAAATTTAAATAGTTTTAACTTCTGTTTCAATCTGTATACCATCTTTAGAATTACATATACTGTAATTCTAATCAGCACTTCGTTAGATACATTTCACTTAACAAAATTTATTACATTAAATATGTATGATACAGTAACGTTTTCGATCGATTACCACCCTTATCACAGAGAAAAAGGAAATTTATTCTTATGTTTATCGCTATTGATACAGTATTTTTTGCTAATACTATGCAATTTCATTATGAATTTCATAAGCAATCCATATCTAGTCAAGCGTTTACCACTAAGCGCATAAACTCGTAAAGATCTTAAGATATTGCTTCGAAGGGCTAGAAGGTCCTGTTCCACTATAAGGTACTACAGGGATCCTACTGCGAGATGTAACTCGGCTTTAATCATCACCAAGCTCGGTATAGAAAGTCCATCACTTCGGATCCATGATACGAAGGAGGCTAGGCTGATCCAGCCATCCCACTGGATAGAAGATCCTTTTTTCTCGTCCCCGTCTTTCTCAACCAACTCAAAAGCTAGGCTCAACGGTATGGGCTGGGCCTTCGTACTGTAGGAGGAGCCTCTGATAAATCAGCGCAATAGCGACAAAAGCTGACGGCCGGCCAAGTGCAGCTACCTGCGTGTTCCTCTCTTGTAACTACCAAGGTAACTACTGAGTCGGCCGGATTAGCCGCGTGGAAACGCTTCGCCTCTACCAATCCGGCTGACCCCTTGGCAGGGATGGACAGTCTGTGGAAGAGCTTGTTTCGCCCCGCTACTTACTTGTTAGTGTTCTTCCCGAATGGAAAGTGGCATCATCTGCTGACCAAAAAAAAGGTAACTACTGATCTTTTTGTCGATACATGTCGCCACTTTCCATTCTGGAAGAATACTAAGTGGAGGGGCGAAACAAACTTCCACAAGCTGCCCATTCCTGCAGAAGGGTCAGCCGGATGAAGGAAGATGGGAATCGACGGACCAGACCGTACCCCATGACAAATGTTTTAAGGGGTAAGACCTGAACCGTCCCCAGAATGGAAAGCCGAAGCGTTTCCACGCGGCCAATCCGGCCGACTGTAACTACTGATCAATAATACCATGTCTCAGATTACTTTCGCTCCTAGTGGTGAGGAGCAGCCCTCAAAATGCGTACTCGTCCCATTGTCAGACGATCGTCTACGATCTGAAACCGGCAAAAGACCTCCCCTTCGTATCCCGATGTGGTAATTCTCTTCTGGGCTGCACGCATCGTAGGCCACCCTGGGAACGACTAATCGTACTAAGTGTCCGCCTAGGGCCTTTAAATCCTTAGGGCCCCAAATTTATTTTTTATTTAATTTACTACCAAAACGTTTCTTAATGTCTATGCACCGAAATCCTTTAGCGCATAGGGCCCTACCCTCGAGAGATACAAATACACCATTGTCCATATCAATGTTTTTCCGCTAGTATTAATGAAGAAAGAAAAATAAATTATATTAACTTATAATTAAATATTTAAAAATTGTCATAATAGAAATTATTAACTAAGTAATATTATTTATTAAAATATTCCCAATCTACGTTATTAAAAATATTGTTAAAATTACAGCAATGGAAAATTTGAAGAAATCAATATTGGAGCAATTTAAATGAAAATTAAAATCAATTTTGTCCGATAGAGGTCACCTAAAAGAGGAAATGGTTATTGTGCGTTTCCTGTAGCTTAAAGAATGAGAATGGATTCTGTGTTGAGAGATAAACTAAGTATGATTGCCGCTCTAGGTGCCGGAGTAGTAGTAGGATTGAGCGGAATTTATCTATATTATAAAATAAACCGAACAATCAGCAGGGAATTGTCCCATTTGTCTGGTACTATCGAAAGTCTGAGGAAAGAAATCGAGGAGTTAAAGAGAAATAAAGTTGAGACGATTGAAAGAAGAAATGTCTCTTCTTCCCAGTTGCATTTCGTTAGCGGAAGCAGCGAAGAAGTGGAAGAGGAATATTTCGACTTCACCGATACGTGAGTTCCTCTTCCACAGATAACAATTTAAGTTTTTACTACCGCGCCGGTTTTCATGAAGAAAGAGACAATTTTAGTTACGGTCACATGATCGTAGATATTTAATTTCTGATAATAACTAAAATGTTACTTGTTTCAAGTTATCGATAATAATGTAAGTAGTTTAACCGAATTTCAGATTATCAGCTATCTGGATGCCCAAATTTATCATGGCATCCGATTGTATATGACAGTCATATGTTTACAAATTTTAGTCAGAGATACGAACGTAATTTATTACTAATAAATTAAAAGAATTAGTAAAAAAACTATTACTATAATATACCATAAATACAGCATTATACTGTACTATATAATTCTCGTTCCAACACTGCACAAAGATATTTTGGTGCTTAAGGCAAGCTAATAATTTGGCACCCTTTTAAATTACATTTTTTAATATACATTTATTTGAAGGAATAGATTTTCTAGAAAATTATATATCTGTGTAGGATATTTCAAAAGTATATGTATAAACTAAGATCTTTTAAAGACAATAGAGTAGAAAAACTATCAGTTTGTTAATCTGTAGCTTAGTTATGTTTAATTTTATAGAAAATTGAATCACAAAAAAGTATATTGCTTCTATTTAGGACAATCATTACCAAATTATGATTACAAGCCTCATAGTTTGGCAGTGATTATTACTACACTGTTGTAAACTTTATTAATACTTTAATATACAAATACTAAATGTTTAAAAGTAAATTTATTTATAAGTAAATTATTATTAATAAATAAAGTTTACATTCAACAGCTAATAGTGATTGTTCTAAAGAGAAACGATGTCAAAGATTTTTAAATAATATTTTCTTAAATTAATATTTTTTTATTAATATCAACATTAATCTTGTGGTCAACACCTGCATTCTAAAATCCATCATTGCCATCAAACTTTGTGGTTCAAAAATCATTTTGATCAGACTAAAAGGAAAAGAAAAAGGAATCTTCATTTAAATCATAAAGGTCTATGCATTTGATCAGTTACAAAAAGTCAAAGAAATTGATACCTTTATCAAATCTTACAGGATTTAATAGAAAAAAAGATATCTTACTTGTAATGGGAGATTTTAATGCCAAAGTGAGTGTAGACACATCTGACATGAGTTCAGTTATAAATAACTCAGAATATATGCTTATATATGCTTCTGTTTCTCTTATCATGAAAGGAATAGAAGCAATTCTACTTCTGTTCCTCTTATGACCAGAGAAATAGAAGTGAGAATTTGCTTGATTTCTGTAAACAAAACCTAATAATTTCAAGTACTCTATTTTACCATAGACCATCTCATAAATAATTTGGACTTCCCCAAATGGATCTACAAAAAACTGCATTAATACTATATATTATTTTGAAATAAGTGGAAATCATCAATCCAAAATGTCAGAACCTTAAAAAAACCTGATTTTGATTCTGATCATGAAATTCTCCTGGCAAAAGTAAAATTTAAATATAATAAGCCTAAAAATCTTTCAAATCCTTGAACCTGCATAAATTAAAAGATGAAAGTTTAAGTACAGCATTGGAAAATACCATTGAAAAAGAAATTTAAAAAAAAATTCAGTTTGACGTTATAAATGGAACATAGAATCAAGGTAAATCTATAGTCAAAACAACAACAACAGATTTTGGGCATGACTACCAAACCAAATAACAATTAAATCACCACAGAAATCTTTCAAACTTTAGATGAAAAAAGAAAGCTAAAAATAGACTAAACCAACACAACACTGAAAAAAATAAGCATAATTTTACACAAATTAAAAACAAAATTGATAGAATGTGAAAAGTACCTAAAAATTCTTGGCTAGAGGAAAAAGCAAATCTATGCAAGTGAGCAAATAAAAGACATGATACTAAAATGCTATAACACAATTATGGAATGTACCAACTCTTACCAAAACTTTGTTTTGGTAAGAGTTGGTTCATTTCATAATTGATAAAGTTTTAAAGATGAAAAATGAGAATAATGCTGAAACTGGTACATTGCATGATATACAAAACATTTAGAAAGAATACTACTAGATGTCAATTTAGCAGAGACCATGAAATCTTACTACTAGATGCTTTTTAAAAATAACAACAAACTGGATCATCCAAAATATAGAAGAAAAATGAAATCCTCCACCAATTTTGAAAAATGAAATACCTAATGTATTAAATCAAATAAAATTATCCAAAGCTCCAGGTACAGATGAAATTCCTACTGAATTCTGGTAATATGGTGGCAAAGATTTTATAGATTTCTTACTGAGAATGTTTAATAAAATTCTATTCTCAGGAGAGATTTCTGAAGACTGATAAAAAAGGCACTTGTATACAAAAAAGAGATAAATGGCTTTGTGAGAATTACAGACCCGTCACTTTTCTTACCCAGTGTTTTTCAACTTTTTTTATCTTATGGCACATTTGAACATATAGTTAAACATCTGTGGCACACTTAAATTATTATAAAAAAAACTTACTTATATATTTTTTACTATATTATATATATGTTTATTATAACAATGTTTATTAATGTTAATGTTTACATATGTTTATTTGAAATGAAAATCAATCTCAGCAAGATTAAAATAATGAAAATTGGAAGAGAAAAAAAAACTATTTCAGTAGAACTATAAAATAAAATTATAGAGCAAGTGAAATCTTTCATTTATCTTGCCAGCACTATCACTCAAAATTTAAATAATACAGAAATGGACATAGACTCAACATAGCACAGTCAAACATGAATAAACTAAACAAAATCTGAAACCACAACACAATCTTCAAAAATCTTAAAATAAAACTCTTCAAGTTGAAAACTATTATTGTCTCCAAGTTTCTCAAGCATAAATTGCTTGAGAAACTTAGAGACTCGCAAAGAAAGAAGAATTTCAAAATGAAATGTCTTGACAAAATTAACAAAACACACAGAATTGAACTCAAGGCAAATAATCAAGTTAAATTGGAATTAAACTACAAAGAAAATAGCATAAACTCTATCTTGAAACAACAACTTAGATGGTTTGATCATGTTCAGAGACTGTCACCCTATAGACTCCCTCACAGCTCTACACAGATGGATAGAAGGAACAAGAACACGTGACACACCAAGAGAGAGTTGGTTGTGATCCTTGAGGAAAAGGACAAATCTCCCTAACTGCCAGACTATGTCAACAATGATCAGAGATCAAATTGGCTGGAAACACTTTGTTCAAAGAGGACTCAATCTGTCATCTGGCAGATGAGACGAAGAACATTTTTTTATTGATATAAAAAAATAAAAATAATTATGATTAATATAAAAAAAAAGAAATAAGGAATATTTAGAGAATCTCTTTCCTTTTAATATCTGAGAATATAAACTATTAGAACATAATATACTTTGCAGACTTTTCAATGTAGATTATTCCCTTTATAACATTTTAAGCTTTTAAGTATTTAAAATATTTAAATACCACTTTTTCAAAATAATTATCAGATATCTCGAAAAAACTACTTTTACACTACCAACATAATACAAATTTACATTGTTAGTAAAACAAGCACTTTTGGCAGGAAAATTGTATTAACACACACAAAAAATTACAAGCGTACCAATAGGAAGCCCGATGGCAGAAGTTATAGCTGAGATAATGGTCCACTATAAAGAGAGAGATATAATACCAAGCCTAGGGGAAATATTTTTCTATATAAAAGATACATTGACGATATACTGGTCATAACCAAGAAACCAAATCACCAGCTTGGATTAGAAGAGAAACTCACAGATAGTAACCTTGGATTAAAATTAATTAAGCAAAAAGAGAGTGAGGAAGAAATGAACTACCTTGTTATAAAAATAAAAATAGTTAAAGGAGATTAAAATTTGAGCATTTTCAGAAAAGAAACATATGTTCCACTATCAGGGCCAATGCAAGAGAACCATGGCAATACAAGATAGTGGCATTCAAGGCCCTTATACAAAGAACGCATACGCATTGCACAACATTAGCTGATAGAAATGAAGAAATAGAATGGATAATAGAACAGGCAACCTGCCATGGATATAACTAAAGACTAATTATGCAATTGTGGAAGGAGTTATCTAAGAAGCATACCAAGCAAACACAGAGGTTAGAAAATAGCACTAAAAGAGAATTTTATGAATTGAAAATCACTCCAATCACTTTGAGGTATAGAAAAAAGATGAAATTTCCTGTCATAGTGCTTATAGTTTTTGTATATTTAACTCATGACAGTGTATATTGGTGTTTATATAAGTTAGAAAAAAGATAGAATGACAAAAACTAAGATAGTGTTTAATAGAAGAAATACACTGTTTAACGTACTATGAAATGATAAGGATAAGTATGATCAAGTTTCCCTCCCAGGAGTATATGAAATACCAGCATATGATAATGACTTGAACCAGAATGTAAAATATATTGGCTGTACAGCCAGATCTTTAAACAAAAGAATTAAAGAACACAAAAAAAAACATTGAGATGTCCACACGTGCAACAATGCTAGCACAAAAGGCGTCGGTCACTGGTATGACAGTAAAGTGGGATGAGGCAAAACTTTTGCACAAATAGGAAGACCCCAGGAGTGGAAGAATTGTGGAAACAGTTGCAATTTTCAACAGTAGAAACTCTACCAACTATTAATAAGTTGGACCCAGCTTTAATTAGCAATGCCTGGAAATCTTGTATGTTGAGGAAATAACTCAAAAAACATGAAAATTTTGTTATAATAATATTATCTTAGTAGTATGTTTTTATGCTAATATTTTAACTAATTTATTTCTTGTTACATTATATTTTGTTATTTATTAATCTGTAATTTGTTGTTTAATTGTTACTATGGTTACTAATGTTTGTTATATATGATGTTCTTTAGAATTAGTTTGTATTTTAGAAGCTGATGAGGATTTAATAAATCAAAAGAGCTTCTTCTTGTAATTTTTTGTGTGTGTTAATACATTTTCCTGCCAAAAGTGCTTGTTTTACTAAGTTTAATTATCAGATTTTACAAAAACATCATGGAGGGTGCAACAATACACTACATAATATAATCTGAAGTATGTTATCATTTTTTGAGATCTCCAAATTGGCTGGATTGAATTGAATTGGGTTTGATTTAAATGGAAGATTATACTGTAGGAAGGTTATATTGATAACTTTATCTCTGTCCAATCCATAGTGGATTTACAATGTGCATATACACTTAATGAAACAATAAAAAAAAAAAATTCGGTAGTATGTAAAAAAGTTCTAATAAACTGATTTAGGTTTGCTTTCTTTTAAATGAAAGTGCCCTAAAATCTCTAAAATTCCTGTTTTATTTATATTGTTAGCTATAAGCTATTTCATATAAAACTTTACATACAATTGTAAGATTTCTGTATATAGTTTTGTTTGAACCCTCATTGAGTCCATATTGGGTCTAAAATATTCAAGAAGCAATTTTTGGAATGTTCTTTGAATATTCTATCTGATAGTGAAAATTTTATAATGGCATCTTTAACAAGTGTAGCATATTCAAATAAATTGGGAAAATTTTTTTCAATTTTCAATGGTTAGAAGGGTATAACTTAGCTTTAGTGCATAAGATAATATTCTGTAAGCAATATTTGTAATTCTATTACAATAATCTACAATATATTGTAAGATATATTATTCTAGCTGTAATAGTTGGCAAGAAATTTTCATAGATGTGCTTATTTTGAGCTATTTTATGAAGTTCCACCTCTGTAATATCTGAGAATATGAACTATTAGAATGCAAATATGCTTTACAGTAGAAAAAGGAGAATAATTAAATGTTTTCACATAGACATATTTAATGACATTTTAATTTCATCAAATTTGATTGGATCATGGTTTAAGAATATATTTAAAGACAACCCTTGAGGATACATCTTCAAAATTGCAATTTCTCTGGGCCTGTAAACTCCAGAAACTGCTTAATCACTTGTATAACAAAGAAGTAAAACTATAAAATAGACAGCACATTGAGCAGTTTTGAATGAATTAACATAGCTTCATTAGCAAATATTTTCAGTGTCAAAATATCTTCTTCAGGCTTACAAAAAACATAGAAGAATAGAATATGGATCGTAAAAGAATCCATGTTCCATGTTCTATACTTTTATGTTTTTTTGTAAGCCTGAAGAGGGTATTTTGACACCAAAAATGTTTGCTAATGAAGCTATGTTAATTTATTCACAACTGCTCAATGTGCTGTTTTTTTTTTACAGTTTTACTTCTTAGTTATTTCTCTGGGCCCATGGTTGGCAAAAAATTGAAGTCCCAAATACATAGTAAGTTGTGGATCTCTTCTATAAACAATTGTGTCAAAATCTTTATTTTTGGTGACCATTTCATACCAAACATCAACAGACATGTGTGTCACCACATATGGATGTAATATGAATTTTTCACCACAACAAATGATGAAAAATTCATATGAACATTCATACAGTAAATTTTTATAAGGTCGCATTTAGTACATTTCTTGAAAGCTTATAATGACTAAGGTTGTTTTTCCAAAACTATTAAATATAGTATAGCAGTAGTTTCCAAACTTTGTCTACACCTCTTTTTCGTAAAAAATTAGTACACCCCCTCATTTTCATAAGAGTTCTTTTATAAATACTTTCTACTTACAATTTAATACTATAAAACAATATATCATATTTTGTATAAATAAAGTTGTTATACATAAAAAGTATAAATATTATAGTGTAATAATTTTTAATACAATTAAACAAATCTTACAAAAAAACAAAAACAAAGAATACAGTTTAATACAACATAATATTTATCAAAATGGGAAGGCTAGTTTTTCAGCACAAATTCTCTCAAATCAGTGATATCGCTACTCATCATCCTTTTTTCAAACACTAAATGAGATGGATATTTTGTTTTTAAAACAGCTGCAGCACAAAGTTTCTGGATACACGAATATATGTACTGTATTTATAATCCTTTTGCCAATTCATTTTTTTCCACATCAATTTGAATTCGTTTTTTGCTTGTTTGTTTCAAAAATGATATTTTTGTTTATTCTTATGCACCCAATGGCCATAGACTGGTGTCCCCTAATGGGATGCACCCCACAGTTTGGAAAACATTGCAGTATAGTATTTAATACAGAATTTTGAATATATTAAAAGATTTCATATACAGCTCCATTGTCCAGCCAAGCTGGACAATGGAGCTGTATTAACCAGGCTGCCATCAGGTGAAGGATGAATGTGATTTTTCCATATTTGGAACAAATTAAGCTTAGAATTTGATTCATTCCAAATATGAAAAATGTCTACTTATTATTTTTGGGAAGGTATAAATTTGTATTTTCTTGAAACAGTACATTCTCTAATAATAATAATTTATTGTAAAAAAATTTTTAGAATGTTTAAGTACATAATAATTTCAATTTTATGCAGTTTAATTAGATCAATACAATAGATGATTAAATTTTGAATGTTTTCAATAAATTATATTATATACTGTAGTTCCTCTCTAAATAAATCATTTAATATTACTTAGTTTGTGTGCTGTATATTTAATCATAATAATTTTTATCATTAAGAAACTTTTCTAAGTATTTTGGAGTTCTTTTAAACAGTTTTTCATTTATTTAAATTGTATATTTATATATACTTTATTTTTTATTTATAATTTTATTCATTTGAATTTATTAAATCTGGATTTTCCTTAATGCTGATTTAATTTTTTGTATGAAAACCAATTTATACAAAGAAATTATTATTTTTTTATTATGTTAAGTTTACAGTTCATCTGCCAATAATAATAATAATTTGCTGCTGGAATTTTTACTGAGAAATTTATATAATTTATAATTTTCTTATCAAAGTATAACTTTTTAAGTTTTGAAAAGAAACTTAAATTAGCAACAAGGGAATTACAAGCACTACAAAGCAGATGAGTAATAACGCTTAAAAATCTTTAATGCTAACGTTTTCAGTATACTGGTATACTGAAAACGTTAGCATTAAAGATTTTAAGCGTTATTATTCATCTGCTGTGTAGTGCTTGTAATTCCCTTGTTGCTAATAGAGTTTAAAGCAGTTTCTATGTCTTCCTTTAAGAAACTTAAATTTTTAAAAATACCTAAGGAAAAGATTTTAGCCGTAAAACTCCCTTGACTACTATTTTTCATCAATGACTTTTTTTAAATTGATATTTGCTTTTTATGCTCCAACAGAACATATTTCATTCTAGTTGTAAATTAGTTTTAGACTCGCTTTCAATGATGACTTTGTTATTAGAAAAAATATAAATATTAAAGAAACTTGTTTAAAAGAATATAAATGACATTAAAACTGAAAAAACATTGTTCTATTTCAAATTCAGAATCAAAATATGTGCCAGACATTTTTATAGAAACAAAATTAATGGTACTAGATTTATTTTCTGATCCACTTTTACTGGTCGAAGCTGAATCAATGTTGAACACTGATTTAAAAAAATTAAAAAACAATTAATTTTTGTAGTTCTTGTATTTTTTGACATTTCCTTTTGTGGTTTTCGGTTTTGGACAAACTTTCTGTGAAACATCTTGATAAAATTCACTCAAAAATAGATTACTTATGTAACCAACACAGAAAAGTAGTAGTAATAGAGAAGACTCTTAACAGACAAGATTGAATAGAGAAATTTTGTAAAAGCAAACAACTAGGGCAGTGGTGTTCAACCTTTTTTACTATGCCAGCTATTTTTCTATACTAAGTTATTTGGCCATCTACTCTGTTATATAGATCACCTTCCTCCAACCTAATATCTGATTACCCACAATTACGCAGTTAAATGTGCCCACTCACTGGGGAGGACCACTCTCCCATCCCTAAAAACTTTATTTGTGTATTTAAAAATTTATTTATCACTTTTTTAATTTTATTTTAATACAATAAATAAACTATATTGGAAGAAAATATTTCTTTTTCTATTTTGGAAAACCAAAGTTTGAAAAAACAACAGATTGATTACATAAGTTAGTGGAAATTCTGGTTGATTAAAAAAAAGTGTTAATGTGAAGGTTTTGCTAGTTCTAAACAGTGCAAATCCCTGGTTGGAACTGGCAATATTTTCATAGTCAGGTTGATACGAGGAAGTGACCATCATCCACACCATCACTTGTAATTTGGCTTCTTGATCTTTTATGATGTTGATATTGAAAAAGCCAATTCTGACCAGTATGTCGATCCCAACACCATAAAATTTTTGGCAGCGTATCAGTTAATGGAAACTTTTGGTAGGTATACTTCCAAATGATAAGAAAATTATTGATTTGATATTTTGAACGAAAAATAAATAAATAAATAATAGCTATACATTTAAAGAGAATTAAAAAAGCATAATGATGAATTATGATGTTTTCAGTTTTAATTTGTAAATAAGGAGGAATAAACAAGAGATGAACCAAAAATCGCTCTGAACACTACAGAACTAGGGAATTGGACTCTCGATATACATTTCTGGCATATATAGCAAATAGCGGGGATGACGGGCCCGCACCAATTCGAAAATGCTGCTACAAATATATCATTTTTCCCGTTTTGGCACCAAATTCGTTATCCGATGACCAGGTGATACGAGCCATGGTCAAAGGGTTTTTTGCTGACTGGTTTGAATGGCCCTCTATAGCAGGTCATTCAAACCAGTCAGAGTGCCTTTTGATGCAGCTGATTAAATCCAAGTTTGCCTCATTTCTTTTTCTGTTTTCATCAATTAAAATATAGTTATCCAAAACCTTGGTGAAATATTTGAAAAAAATAAATGGATGAACCCTATTGATGGGGCCAAGTTACTTCAGATAGTGTTTGATTGGGATGCTACTTCCAGCCGGGTTTGGAGACGCCCATTGCTTAATTCAAGATTTTAAGTTGACAAAAGTAAGTTTTCTTTTTATATTTTAATATTTAGTATTTAGCTATTTTAAACTTTTGCTTCTAAAGAATATAATTTAAAGTAAGTAACTGTTTCTCGTGACCACTTTTAAATAAAAAAAAACGTCAGTGGTCAGAGCTGGAAGAAATATGTCTGGCTTAAATCTGTCAGATTCTAAATTTTTGAGAAAATCGAGGTTAGTACGCTTGACGCCTGATGGCCAAATAGCCGAGGAAACTGTCCATTTTTCTAATTTGTGCATCCATGACTCGATTCTATGTTTGTTTTATAATAAACTGACTTTTTAAAACAATTGTTGATTAGGCTGGCTGATTCTAAACGATGGTGGTAGACCATCAAATTCTCAGTAAAAAGTTGAGTGGCTTTTTTGATTTGGGATTCCTTTAAAAGATATCGGGCGCCCGAGTTTTGTCACTTCATTTCTGGTTCTTGTCAAAAATAATTTTTAAAGTCATCTATAAATTTTAACTATTCTAAAAAATTTAGAGCGTGGAAAACGGATTTGATTATTTAAATTAAGGTAATTGTTTTACCCAGGCAGCAATCATTTTCCAAGGTTAAATTGCTAACTTTTCCTGGTTTGGTAGTTGTGTACAGTTTACTACCATCTTTTTGACAGAGTTACGGATCGGTATTTTTATGCAGAATTGGCAGATACGCGCCTCATTTAGTGGCAATAATAGAGTGACGGAAAGTCTGTACAGAAATTTTCCGCCGTGCGGATGTCTGTCCAGAATTATTTTTGTATACACCAAATATTTTATTTAACATTGTTGATTAATAAATTTAATTTTGGTACTCAATTTTTCTTGTCTCTGGTGTATCAAAACAGAAATGACGTCACAAACTTTCAGGCATTATTATCTTTTAAACGGAGCCCCAAATCAAAAAATGCGACTAGACTTTTTTACTTAATCTGTAAATTTTGGCACCACCTTTTTTTGAAGCACTCTGTACATAACCAGATGAATTATTTTATGTTAATTATTTTTTATTATTATATAATTTATTATTTGAATGTATTTTTCAGCCGTGTTACGCTTATAGGGGATTCTTTTAATGCATTTTTAACTTTCAAATATTAATAAGCAAAATAATAGAAATTAGGCCTATTTTATATCGATTGAGTGAGTTTACACGTGTTTTGATATATTTATTATTGATTTTAGATTGGTACTATTTCGTATTTGGCTGACGTCTTGTTTAGTGGTGTGATTTTCAATAAACCGTGTGACTTCGAATATAAAATTTCTGATGAAATTGCCATTCGAATTAAATTTTACTGTGAAAGTTTTAATTTTATAAAATTAAAATGTGATTTTTAATTAAATAAGAATGAATTATTATTAGCCATTGATGAAATTTATTAAAAACTTATGACAATAATTAATTCAAATGTGTATTCAGGAAATACTGTATGTATCTATCAACCATAGTATCTAAATACTAGTGCACTGGAAAATTTTTGTGCGTGAACCGATGCTTGGTATTAGGAAAAGAATTAAAGAAAAAATTGAGAATGTTTCTCAAAATTTATGCCGTGAAACTATAACCATACTCTATGTAAAAAATAGATTTTTTTAAAATTTTCTTTTAAAATGAATGAATGAATAAATATATATATATGAACATATTAATTAAAATGAATTTTAAATGTTTGTTTTTCCAACTCTACACTAGACTTGTTGGTCAGTAGACAAACAGTTGCTTTTCCCAAATCTATGGCTTTTCCGTACCTTTCTCTCGCAAAACTGTATCGTTTTGAAAATAAATATACTCAATTAAATTTTATAATTTATCTGTCTATACTAATTATTTTATTTATATTATCTTTCCACTTGGCTAATATACACATATTCTTACTCATCAGGTAGATGCAGTCGATTTAATCCTGAAATTTTGCCAGAGACTGATGTGAATGGGAACATTATCAGTACATGGTGCCAGCCAGGGACTGAACAGGAACAAGCCTACTGCTTTATATGCCATTCAACAAATAATTGCAGTCACTGTGGGGTTACTGCAATAAAATGTCATGCAAAGAATAAGTCTGGTGTTGTAAATTGCTCAAAACATGGTGGAAAAAATACAGTTCAAAAAAGACCATTGCCATATCTTATAACATTCTGCTTTAACTTTAATAATAATAATAACTCTGAGAGTGTGAGAATTGCTGAAACAGTGTTATATATAGCTGTTGCTATAAATAATATTTATCCATCTTGGATACATAAATGCAAATAAATTCTACATGAATGAATAATCAAACATTTTTTGGTTTTAAAAGTTTTTAATACAAACTTTTTACTTGGTGGATGATCAAAAAATAATCCAATTATTCCTGTAAAATTCATTTGTGTTTATGTATTGAAGATGGCTAATTTATTGGCCAAAACTGCACTACATTAATAAATTATTGAGTTTTCCTGCTATAAGAGCTTTGTTTTATTATCTGTTGAAGAAATTCAGTAACTATAATTAGAAGTTAACTTAATGTTTATGAAAATATACTTTTCTATTGAAACATTTCACTTCTCATTTTTCTTATTCTCATTCATTTAGTTAATCTGTTTTTATATGATAATTATGTCTTGTTTGAATTTTTAATGTTAGTGAAGCATAATTAGAATTTACAAATGTATCATCTCATTTTATAAAGAAATTTTTTATGGGATACAGTGGTATGTTTAGTTTTATTTAAATTACAGGTTAACTTTTAAATTATTTGTGAATATTAAATTTACAACTTTGAAATGTAATCACTTGCTTCAATTATATAAACCTTGAAGTTTTTGCTGCAAAATGATAAAATTGTGGCTTTGTCTGTTACAAAACTGATACGAAAAGCTATTTTTCTCTGCTATAAAACTGATACAAAAACTATTTTTCCTGATACAAAACTGATACAAATTCTATTGGTGAGAATGTGATCCCTGAAATAGTTATAATTTTTAATTTATTCAATTGCTAGTTTGATGCTTTAGCCAGCTGCCCAGCTCTGTGCTGCTCATTTCAAAAAATCAACTGGCAAAAGCCAGTAAGTTAGGTAAATATGACTGAAGAGTACCTGAGAATAGGGCATTGCATGGCGTCCCTGTATCTACTAAACTGACAATTGTTATATGCAGTTGTCAGCATTAGCAACAGTAATAACATCTCAAAATGCATATTTATTCAAATAATTTAAAATTAGTATTCTCCAATTTGTGTATGGCTAAGAAATTTAATAATTTCAATATCATATAATCATTCTCAAAATTCAAATTATAAAAATTATCTTCAGTCAAATATGAATCAGAAAGACTAGCTATAGTCTGTCCTGGTTAAGAAAAACCCTGATGTAAACAAACAAGATGTAAAGAGGCTTAAAAGTTTGACGTTAT
>WUQG02007686.1:0-12030 GCA_011317285.2 Androctonus mauritanicus
TTTTATTTACAGAAGAAAGGTGTGCCCATAGGGAGTCCCATGGCTGCCCCTATTGCGGAGATGATCCTTAGAGATGTCAAAATGAAAGTTTTGAATAGTCTACAAATGAATATGAAGTTTTACCTTCGGTACATGGACGATATCATCACAGTATGGGAAGAAGACCAAGAACCGAGCATTTTAGAACAACGTCTCACGGTGAAAGCTTATGGTCTAGTGCTTAAGCAACAACAAAATAGTACAGTAACAGCCCACTTCTTGGATATAAAACTCAAGGTGAAAGATAAAGAGCTGCATACCACCGTTTATAGGAAGCCCATGTATGATCCAGTCATCATACCTAAATGGTCACCTGATCCGATCTCTTATAAAGCATCCGCCTTCCGCTTTTACTTTGAACGGGCTAAGCAGTATATTGATACTCAAGAAGAAATGGAGAAAGAGTTGGAGTACATCTTTAAAACAGGTCAACTATATGGATATAGCAAAGGATTCCTTAAGAGGATATATGACAAAGTACAGCAACAGCTGGCGACTAGAAATGCCGTAGAAGAAGAAACCATAGCTTATGTGCTAGTCCCATATGCCATGAAAAGCTCCAAAGTTGTTAGAAAAGTAATTAAAAAATCTAATAGGAAGATGGCCCCTATGAGGTACCCAACTCTATACAATCAACTTTGGAATGAAAAGGATACAGTGGATAAGTGGCACAAATCAGGGGTGTATAGCGTGCCAGTTAAGAATAAAACCTTAGAAGAGAACCAAGCATACATAGGGGTTACCACCAGAACTCTCAACCAGTGATTAAGAGAGCACAGGAATGATTTGTGTAAAGGAAAAACTAATACAGCCCTGGAGGCGAGTGCTTACAAGTACGACCTACAAATAGAGTGGTCTGAGGCGAAAGTTGTTAAAGCATTAAAGAAAGATAGACATGCTTTGTTGGCAGAAACCATGGAGATACACACGAGGAAAAAGAAAGAGAAGCTCCTAAATAGCCATCCGACACAAGAGCTGCCACCCCCTGGAAGTACCTTTTAGACAAGACAACCTCGTAGCAGGAAGTAGTAACCGTATACACGTAAGACCTAGATGACGTCCACGCAGTAGATCAAAACCCACCAGTCCTTACATTTTATTTTATTCTATATTATTTTGACTTATATTCATCATTATATTTATTTTAATTGTAATTTTGCATGATAGTTAAATATTTGTGCTTATCTCTTGTAACTATAGTAATGTAACAATGTTTTAGAACGTAATATTCTAAAGTTTTAAATTTTGTATATTGTGCCTGATGATGATGTATTGTACATCGAAAACGTTAGTGTATTAAAAAAACAAAAATTGAAATTTATGACTGCTGAGCAGTGCTTACTTTACCTAATCAATCTAATCGTATTAACAAAGCAGTGTTAAGGTTTATTATGCATTTGTTTATCCAACCAGAGGTTAATAGGGAGTCTACTATACCTAAATCTGCTCATGCATGGCTCTAATTTATATTGATCCTATCTTTTCACAAGGCTATTTTTAAAAATTAGGAATCTCCAAAATTGTCAATATTGACTTCCATGGTCTATATAATAGATTGTAAAGGGCCAATTAAATATTTTTATTCATATTCATATATTTTAAACTATTTCCAGAAATGGAAAAAATGCAAATAATTTTACTATTAAAATATAAAATATCTATAGCTCATATTGAAAAAATTTTCAATTTTGAAAGATCCAAAAATTATTTTATAAATATTTAAGCTAATTAATTTATTTAGTGATGTCATATAGTTCTCCAGAACTTTATCATTACATTGCTTTCCATTATATTAGTATAGTATGATATATATTGAGAACATATTAATTTATTGTTAAATGTTTAAAGTTTGTACTGGCTATTTGTATTCTATTTAGTTTGTGTATGTATGCCTGAGGATGATGCGTAAGCATCAAAAGTGCTAGCATTAAAGTTTTGTTAGTATTTATATGCTTGCTGTTTAGTGCTTCCTTTTTTATGTGAATAGTCATATTAATTTATTTTTTTTTATATATTATTTTTATAGATCTCAATAAAAAGTTAATTGAGATCAAAAGAAAAATACAGAATAAATGTAAAAAAAAAGTTCAGAAAAATGGAAAAATAAACAAAGGAAGCTTCAAAAATAATTTTTAAATAAAAAATAAGTTAAAAACATTTAAAATATTTTAATTTTAAATAACATATATGTCAAATTAGACCCTCCATATAGAACTTCGTTAAATGTTTTGTACATTTTTCAATATAAATTAAGAAACACAGTCTCTTCATTAATTAAATTCAGATGATAATATATTCTAAGGACAATACAGATTGTCCTTGACTTATGATGGGATTATGTTTTGATAAGCTAAAATAACAAACTATTTATTCTGGACTGTTCTGTTATGAGACTAAGTCCCAGGTAAATCTTTCCCAGTACACTTAAAATCTCAGTTTCCTTCAAAATATGTGAAAGGAAATGTAATGTCCATATAGTGGTTTTAAAAATAAAAAATAGAGGTTGAAAGCATTCTTGTTTTTGGTGTGACATGGATATGCCACAAAACTCTACAATATGGCAACTCTTAAACAATTAATAATTCACATTTTAATAAGTCACCTATTGTTGCATTATACTCTCCTTTGAAGTTAATAGCATTATCATCATGAGTCCGAGACAGTTAACAGGTATTCATTGATTCTACCTTTAGATGTTAAGCTTTGTATTGCTACAACACTAGTTATTATTTAATTTTTACATTATAAATCATTTGAGTTGTGACCATGTTTACAATATCAGTAAGACACAGACAAGGGCAGATTATGCTAGTCACAATAAGCATGTTCCTAAGTACCTACAACAGAGGTCCTAAAATAACTTAAATCATGTACTTTATAGCAGTAAACTCATCCTCAGCACTATACAAATACGCTATTCTCAACATTAAGAAAACAATTAGCTGAAAGTACTTCACAAAATAAAATACAATATTTATCAAGTTTACTGCTATAAAGTGCTTGATTTGAGGATCTAAAAGCAGGTTAAAAATTATTAAACAATTTGATAAGTTATTATTAAAAAGGTTTGTATCTACAAGCCCCAAAAGACCTTAATTCAGCTCTAGAACTAGACATCATAAAAAAAAAAGAAGATTAAATGTGTATTATTTTAATAGCAAATGGAAAAAGCACTTGCAAGTGGATTAGAACAATAATAAAACAGAATATACTATGTAATAGTATAAAAGTATTTGATATTGGACAGGGCAGATAAAAGATATAAAAACATATAGTGAATGTTACAAATCTGAAATTTGTCCCACACTTGTGTCAAATCTGGTAAGGATATCCCAGAGTGACTTCAGAAAAATATGTCACTCTATGATAATCCTATTGTAAGTCAAAGATGATTCAAACTATTACTACATTTTTAACAAAACAAAACAAAAAATTTCTAGTCAATATGCTATGAAAATAGCCTAGCCAAGTTCAGAAAATTATAAGGCCATGATAAAATTGGAATGAAAATAATTTTAGCAATAATAATAGACAATGGAATATTGAATCCTGATATAATCATCCAAATTTGATCCTTGGTCCTCAAATGTTATAAAAATTCAGAATTGGACCAAGATCCCCAAGATGGTAAGTGATTGCTTTACTACATTTTTAACATTCATAATCTTAATATACTGTTTTACTTTACTTTAATGAAAGTCTATGTACAATTAAATCAGCACTAATCAGCAGTTATTAACTTCACAAAATTTTTATTTCAAAGCAAATGATTTTAATGTTTTTGCATCATCATCAGTTGATGATGCAAAAGCATCAAAAACATTTGCTTTGAAATAAAAATTTTGTGAAGTTAATAACTGCTGATTAGTGCTGATTTAATTGTACATAGACTTACATTTTTAACAAAACAAAAAAAGAAATATCTAATATGCTATGAAAATACTCAAGTTCAGAATATTGTAAGGCCATGGTAAAATTGCAATATCATAAGTTAAAACTATGTGTTTTTATTAAATGGTTAGGGGGCAATTTAGTATAAAGGATTTCAGTAAGAGATTGCAACACTAAAAAATTTGAAAGACCCATTATAAAAAGTTTATTCTTTAAATTCAAGATCTCTTAAATCATTATTCTTATTTAATTTGGTTGTGCTGGAAAATTTAACTACTGATTTACTTTTTTATCTTTCTCTATAATACTAGCATAGTGTTAAAATTACTTTAAATTTAAATTAATATTCTTATACTTGCACAATCAAAAACCTTACACAATTTGAAGATTATTTGATTTTATTATTGTATATTGTATTTTAATTTTTTCTTATAAATTCTTAAAATTAAAAGATACAGAATTGCTTTTTCTTATTCTATAAAAATAAAAACTTTATAATTATCTAAATTTTGCTTCTGTACTGAAAAGTACAAAAATTGATTTTAAATTCCCAATATTCTGAATTGGACTGTTTATTTAATTTTGTTTACACAGTTTAAAAATATTTTAATACAGGAATCAAAACTTAAAATTATATTCTGCACATTTACACAATATCGTTTTCTAGTTTTCTGTTTAATTTATTTCTAATTATACGTTTTCACAATTATAGAAAAATTATAGAGTTACCCTAACAGCAAGAATATGATTTTTTTATTTAAATTAATTATGGTAAGCATAGTATGAATATTAAGATGTTATTTTTGGATCTTTTTTTAGTTGATCTCAAAATTATGCATATCAATCAAAAGCTTTCATAAATGGATTTTTGATAGTTTTGTAATTTTGTTAACTATTACATTAAAAGTGATTTATCATCATTCTCATAAATATATTTAAAAATCCATTTAAATAGAAAAGCTTAGAAGAATTAACAAGATAACAATTAACAGAATTTACAATAATATAAATATGAGAATTCTGTATTAAATTTAATAACTATTTACAATTTATAGTTATGATTTATCAATAAAACAATCGATGATTCCAATTAAATATAAATATTTTAAACTTACACTTATAGATAAATCACAGTTTATGGTTGAAGAAATTTATTTAAAAAAATTAAAAGAGAGAGTGAGTAAATGTGAATGAATAAATTATTTTATATATAAAACAAATAAATAAAATACAAATTGAGTATATCCTACTATAACACAATACAGGTAATCCAACTATGAAAATAATTGAGATTGAAAGATTTTTAAATGCCTTAAATTCCTTTCTCCATAAGTCAAAAAAATAATTTAAAAAAAAATTCTAAATCAAAAATTATCAAAGTTAGGTGGACCTGATGATTGCAGCTATATAATGTTATGGCACTACACTGCCTTGACTGAAAACAATGTTGTATGTAAAGATATTGTACTAGTAATATGATACTTAAGATTGACAAACAATATACAAATCATAAATAAAAACAAGCATTTTTGGACTTATAATTGACAAATACAATAAATAGTTATGCTCTATATCTCAAAAAAAATTTTTATAAAATTTTTTATGTAAAGTTAGATTTACATAAATCAGTTATATATAATAAATGGGAATATTTGTAACTATACTAAAATATCTGTGCATTAAAAATTTTATTCTAAAGACTTAGATCCAGATAAAGATTGTGATTGGCATTTATAAAACAATATTTTTGAACAAATTAATGAGATAATGTTTTTCCTAAATGATAAACATGTACTCAAATAATATATAATACAATAAAAAATTTTCATTGTTTATTAAGTGTTAAAATAATATATAGTAAATACATTAACTTAACAATATTTTAGATTTATGTAATATACAATATTTGCTTTTATGTTTGTTTTCTTACGATTTTTATGTACTATTATCTAGGGGGGAAAAAAACAGATTGCAATGTTGGAGATTGCTGTAGGATGTAGCCATGGCAATCTTTGATACTTTCAATGAAGTTGTGTATGATCTCTAATGGTTCTGATCAATAAGCAAATATCAATAATTATTATGCATTATACACTTATCTGGGACACAGATTTGCACTTTCAACAATCACTGTATGATGAACCTGTTTCTATTCATTAAGGGTAGCAAAATTTTTTTCTGCAATTTTTGATTTTGTTTTTTATCTTTTATTTTATTTGAATGTCTTATAATAATTTGAATAATGATTGCTGCAGGAGAAAACCATTATTTCCAACTGAGATAGCAATGACTTATTTCTTTAAATTATGATGCTACATGAGCTTTTTATGATGCATGATGAAATTATGATGCATGAGCTTATTTCTTTAAATTAGATAATGGAAAATTTGTTCTGACATCAATAAGATATACCACAATTTCAAAGAAGTTAGAAAGTGAAAAATTCTGTTTTAAAATTGAGAAAATATGGCAACTACTGCTTATACTGTGTATGAACCAACTTCTCTATTTCAGAATTTGAAATTAGTAAAAATGAGAAACCAATCTATAAGCTGATATCCAAAATTTCAAGAGTTAGAACAATATGATATTAAGAAAAATCTATTATCTTTACTTAATTTTTTTTTTTTTTTTTAAATTATTTATTAAGTAAACTTTTTTCTGACTGAAAATGTTATATATAAAAACATGAATACACCATCAAATATAATAAAACAAAATTTCCATGATATAGTAAAAAACATGAAATTTTGTAATCAACATAGAATATAATTACAAAAACATTCATTTTTTCACATTTGGAATGCACAGTCATATCAGACATACCTCTCTGAGGTATGTTTTCAAGCACCTACTTACATATAACTTTTCATGCAGACTAATAAAATTAGCTTACATGAAGAGCTATATGCAAACATTCCTCAAATTTTTAGGGTTCAAACTGAATCTCATTAAGTCATAACTTGATGTGGTTATTAATTGAAAATACCCTATATTAACTGGTTTCCAACTAACTATTTATTCTGGCAGCATACAATATCTTAGTAAACTTAATACAAACTAGAGAAACTAGATATAAAATAGATGATACCAATACAACAAGCCATTACTAATGGATATCATATCATCATCATTTATATTTTCATTCCTTCATCATAAAAGCATTCTGAAGGACTGTAGATCATTATTTTTCCACATTGATCTTAATACAACTACTGCTTAAAGTTTGAGAGGGAAAGCAGTGGTACATGATCTTGTAATTTTAATTTATAGCTTTAATTTATTTATTATAGCCATCATTTTATTATTCATTTTAATTTATTGTTATTTTTTCTATACCATAAATTTATTGTTAATCTGTATTAATTTCAAATTATTATTATTATTTGAATTTATTATTATAAAAAAAACTAATAACTTGTTCAGCTTCTGATTAGATAAGGCTAATTAGTTTCAAATTCAGCACTTAAAGATGGAAAGGTAGCTAGTGGTATTAAGTTATCACATGTTATCTTTAGCTAACCTTATCTTTATTATTAGTTTTAAGAATGCTACCCTTAAGTTTTTATAGTATCCTAATACCAGTTACTATCCTCTTACTTTATTGTTGATCTACTAAGTTTAAACATTTGCTATACAACCACTAAGCTACCATTGTCCCCATTAATACGCATATATGCATGCAAACTATATTAACTAATCACAAATTACTGATTACATCATGGTTATAAGTTGAGCTACCATAAGTCAAAGATAATCTATAATTTAATAATTGTAAGACTGAATATGGAGAGTTAAGATGTTGAAAAATTTTATGGTAATTTAATTGTTTACATTTTTAACTAACGTTAGATTACATAAAAATATATAAAATAAATGTTGAAATTTCGAAAGGAAAAAAAAAATCGCTTTTCTTTTTATCTACTAAAATTATTTGGTCAAATCAAATTATTATTTAAAAAATAAAATGAAAAAATTTAATTTGGTGAACCTCATAGTGCTAACCTGTTTGTAAAAAAGTAACCTAACTTGTTTGTCAAAGTGGAATAACCGTAGTGAGTTAATAATTTATATAAGGATTTTAACATATATATCAAGAAATTACAAAAATTGCACACACATCATTAGTGATAAAATACTGAAAAAATGATAGCATGAAATACATGTTTGCAATAATTTGTTCATTTCTGATGCATTTAATTACATATGCAGGAAAGGAAACAGAATATACATGCAATCAAGAAAAATAATAAAGGAAAATGGATTTGGAAGATAATTCTCTGAAGAAGAAACCTAGAAAACAACAAAGAATTTTATAGTAGTTAATAAAGTCAGAAAAGTATTTTAAATGAAAAAAAATTAGAATAAAGCATTTATAGAAATTATAATAAAGTTAAAACATGTTTTGAAGCCTGGTACCCTCTACATGTTTAAAAAACATTACTTACATAATGTGATGATGGCTTGTCTTCAGCCCAGCCTCCATTTCCTATGGTCAGCATCGTTGCACCCACCTGGATAATGGGCAATTATTAAAGTGTATTGAATAATTCTGACAATAACTGATTAATTAATTTCGAAAAATGTTGCTTAATATTTTTTCTATTTATAATAAATGTATTTTTTCTTAAATTATTATTGAAATTTATGAATTTCATTATATAAATGATTTAGGATATGTAAGAGGCTGCTATTTGATTCTGGCAGGTTTAACTATATTAATATAGCTTTTATATATATATGTTAATACAATTTTTATTAAGAGAATAATGTTAATTTTAATAACAGGAAATAAAGACAGAAAATAATGATATCAAATTTGTTTGCTAATTTACACTATATGGACTCCATATTTATTAATAAAATCAGTACAAAGTAGATTATAGACATATGAATTAAGGTAACATACACATAAAAAAATGAAAAAAGTCAATCATAGACTCAAAATCTTTATTATATCTACTTATTTTGCATAAACCAACAGATGAGAGAATCCAGAATTAAAATAAGCTAAAATAAAAACTTAAAACACAAATTAAAAAGAATCTCTCTCTTATAATATACAGAGTAATGTATTTACAAAAAATTGTATCTTTGATATATAAACAAGGTTCATTTCAGAATGACAGGAGATAAGGATAAATCAAGATTAAACAAGAAAATTACATTTATGAGATTCTAATAATCAAAAAAAATGTGAAAATTAATTCAAGAAATCTTGTAACTGAAATTCTCCCACTGTTTAATGTATAAATAGAATTCCAGATTCATAGTTTAAATCCAAATACAGTCACTCCCCAACTTACATAATATTTGACTTACATAAATTGTTATCAGGCATTACAACTAAAAAATAATTATGGAAACATATTTTGCATCTTGTAGAAAACAGAGGACTTAACTAGGATAGCAAAAATATGTAAAGAAAATAACTGCTACCGTTTTTCAGGAAGGATCCAGGCTAAGCAAATTGAACTTAAGCATACTTTCACTTTCTGGTTGACTCCATAAGTATTGGCCAATTTGTGATGGGCTCCAAAAACAGCTGCCACTAAATGTATTTCTCAAATTATTCAGTGATGTAATTCAAACTAAATTACTTACTTAAAAAAAAAAGTATAAACAACATCCAAAATGTTTATAATGTAATTCATTTTGTTTTAAATAAAATATTGAATATGCTGCATACAATGTTCTTGTCCAGTAAGCTGTACAATTGTTTGTTGTCACGACATAAAAAAATTTAATTTTTTTTTTACTAGGAAATATTTTATTTTATTTTTTTTTTTGGACATTAAATATAGACTAATTAAATTAGTAAATATTCTGATTCTAATTGCTCTTCAGTTGGATTAGTTAGCTCAGTTTTAATTATGTCACTGGATCATCTATGGCAGTTTCCTCAACCAGGGTGCCACGGCATCCCTGGCCAATTTCACAGCATTCCAGTTGGGAAACGCTGATCTATGGGATACTTTTGGCTGCAGCCACTTTTAAAGCACATATTGGCTAGCTATCACTTGTGATGGGGCCAATCAGAAGATTGAAAAATGGTATTAAATGGGCCACTCCTGAATCCTTGCTAAAAACAAAGTGTAGGAATTGGATAATAAGTGATAATAAGTGATTTCTTTACCAAATGGCATCTGGCAGCCAAATTACTCTAAGAAATGTTGGAAATCCTCTAAATGATAGTTGGCAACATTAATTAGCATGGGTAAATGAATTAATCAACTATAGGCTTATTTTTCTATTATTTAGATCAGATGTTCTTTTTAAATCTTTGTCAATTGTCATCAGTATTTTTTTTTGGTACATTTATCAAAATGATTAAGGGAAAGAGGTCAAAGGAAAATATAGGTAATGGCAATGTTAAGAAACAGAACAAAATTAATTTAAAAATGAGGATGAAAATAATTAAAAACTACAAAGAAGGACAAAGTTTACCATTTTACTGTGTGGGAAATGGATCTCATGAAAAATAGCTTACTACTCCATGCAACAAAGAATCAGGAGACAATCAACAAGCAATTAACCTTCTTTAACAACAGATAATATACTGAAACACAACTTACAGAAACATGTTTCTTCTACTGTACATTTTACATTACTATAAATATACCCAATCATGCATGCATGGTATTGTATAGGATACTTTATTGAGACTCGCCCTATATTTTAAAGGATGGCATGCATATAAAAAACATGTTAAAGGATCAATGCATTTAAGATCAATAGTGATCATAAAATAGCATTCAGGTGTTATAGCATAAATGGAAAAACTTAATAATATGGATAGAAAATTAAATTCAAAAGCAAATGCTCTTGATACTAATAGCATCAAGCAAAATCAAGAAGTGTTTATGAACATATATTACAAATAAATATGACAAGTCAAAGCTAAATTTTTGGCATGAAATATGCGTCACTAATTTCACACATTGCATGCCAAAAATTTAGCTTTGACTTATCATACTTATCTGTAATATATGTTCATAAACACTAATCTGCACTAATTTCATGCTAAATTTTTGGCATGAAATTAGTGCAGATTAAGTCACTGCACTAATTTCCATAATGTTAAAGAATGTGATGAAATTGGAAGTGTTGATTCTGCACTTCACATTTTATTTTATGATTTATCAAAAAAATTATTTATGAGGACAGTTATTCAACATAGCAAGTTTTTAACATTGATGAGACTGCTCTATTAAAAAAAAATGCTGGATTGCATATACATTGCCAAAGAGGAAAAAACAATGCAGGTTTCAAGGCTACAAAAAATAAGGTAACATTCTTGCTTGGAGCTAATTCAACAAGAGATTACAGATTAATATCAATGCTTGTCTACCATTCTTGAATTCTCATAAATTTAAAGGTATCAATAAAGTCATTCTACCTCTAAATTTTTATTTTGATTTTCAAAATTCAAAGTAAAGAAAACAGGATTGTCAAACATGATTTAAAATTGGGTTGAATAAAGGACAACAACAATAGAAACAAAAGTATGAATGGAGATTGAGTGTGTGGGATATGAATAGACAAGTGAAAGTGAATAGACAGGAACTTGTGAAATGTGTAAATATAGGTTAGATGTGTTCTGTTTAGTAATGTATGGACAGATATATCAGATATATTATCTTTCAATATAATACAGAATCAAAACCCATTAAACACAGTACAAACAATTTATTTCAGTATAACGTTTTCAGACACTATATTTTGTCCCTCATCAGTACTGGTAACTGTTAACTATATACCAACATTCGAAAATTCGAACTGAATTACAAAATTTTTTAACATGCCTGTACCAAAGAAGACACCATATAATCTGGGCCACCTGATAGCACCAAGAAGCGCTTAGGACTTTATGATATAGTGTTATATCTATTTATGTTTGTCTTATACGTTTTTGATGTTTGCTTAATATGTAAATGTGTGTATTGACCTTTATGGTGTAGGTAGGTATATGTAATCGTTTTTTAGCTATCTGTGAGATCTTTGTAACCTATCTCACCATATGTTTACTGTGCATGTCGATTATACAAATACTTGGTTTAAAATATATTTGTGTTCTAATCTAATTCTTTTTAAAAATTT
>WUQG02007697.1:0-12029 GCA_011317285.2 Androctonus mauritanicus
CTTTATTTTCATTATCAGTCATATTAAATAATACAATTAAATAAATTCAGATTGATATTTTTTAATATTTTTTGTATTCAGAAATAGAAAATTTTGTTTATAAAAACTTAATTGGTTTTAGGTGCTGTGTTTCTATATAAGCAGATAAGTTATGAAAATATTTATAATAAATAACAAAAGGAGATAATATATTCTCACATCGATTTTGCTTTGGTTGTGAAGGCCAAACGGTGGGGGTGCAAACGGAAATATTGAAAGTGCAAAAGGTGCTAACGAGTTGCAAACGAGTGCAAAAGAAAAAGTTTAAAAATTCAAAACTGGGGGGGCCAACTTCACACTGGTATATTTTTCATATTTACATAAGTTTGAAATCAAAAACATTTCTTTTCTAAGTTAGGTATCTTTCCTCATTATTTTTCGAATAGTATTTCTATTAAAAAATCACATACAGCACATAGAATTCTAATTATTGAAATTTATGATATTTTGGCATGAATAAAAAAAATAACTGTTGCTATAGAATGACATCAGTACAACTTTATCAAAAAAGATGCATTAAAAATTTCGTGAATTTCTTTGGTCACGGTCTTTAAAATTTGATATTAAATATTCAAATGAATTTAATTATAAGATAACATAATTAATTAGATTAAGTTATGATTGATAGAGGTGTTTCTTAAATATTATCTTAATAAATATTTAATTTACTTAACGCTTATATAGATGGATTATATTATATACTGTTATTATTATTTTAATAATAATTTGGCGTAGTACATGAGAGTTAAATTTGATGTAACGAAACGATCAAAAACATTTAACATTGTTTTCTAAATTTAAAAATTATATTGTAATTTAGTTTTGGAATAGTTTTAAATTATCAAAACCCACTTTATAATTTTTAAATTTAGATCAGTAGAAAAGTAATTAAAGTAATTATAACTTAATTTTCACATAAGCGAGAATTAAAATTAATTTATGTTTATCAAAAATAAGTAGAAAATATAAGTAAAAATTCGATTTAACAATAAATGCGGAAATTATTATAGATTTCTTTTAACATGATCGAAAGAGTATCTTTTTAATACAATAAAGAACAATAGATTTGACTTCTAAGATTTATTTGGAATAGTTGGAATAAATCTTGGAGATACCGTATGATTTTTTTTTAATCTTTGTACATACAATATTAAAACAGAATGTCTAGAAAAGTAGTTTAGACATGATTCCAATTATTGTAAATAATATATTTTCATATATCTTCAAGTTTTCCCAGAAAGATTTAAATCTAGTCGACTGACTGTAAATATATCGAAAACACTATTACTGTAAAATACATCTTGGTTATGTAAACTAATGCCAAATCTTATTGAAAGGTCCGATTCTATCTTTAAAGGTAATATTGTTTAAGATTTAACTATCTTTCCCAAAATATCAGAAATATAATTTTTAGATTTAGTCTTGCCTTGTTTATAATACAAATCTAAGAGTTTCAACAGATACTCCACCCAAATATCAGGTCGATGTATTCGTAGTATTCGTTTCTGTCACTTAAAGAATTTTTTACGATTTCGATCATATATTTTGTCATTTTGGGGACTACGGTAATCCTCGATCGTAAAAATTTTTTCTCGATGAACGAAATAAAACTGACTTTTCCTAGCGTGTATGTCGAAGAAAAGATTTAAATCTTTTGAATTTATTTTCTGCTCTACACTCAACATATAATGCTTATTTAATTTGGGCCTTAAATTCGAGGCGCTCTTTCAATGCCATAATTATAATTTTCTTGGACATTTTCATTTGTAACACAATCACTTTTTGATTTCTGCAAGTATTTCGCCTGATTTTACCTTCATTGCAACAATATCAATGCATTGGTGGAGACTATAGAGACTGAAACATAGGGGCCTGATATAGACGGACATTTCTTCGCATATCATGAATAAAACTTGACTTTTTGTATCTTTTAATATTATTCCACATGAAAGTTTTCTTTATTTCACTTTTTCCAGATACTTTGAAAGCTTGCCTCTAATCTTTCAGGATTTATTCAAATACTGTTACTGTTAAAATTCGATAACAGTAATATTGTATATCTTTCTATAAATCATTCTGTTATTAAATATAATTCGTCACTAATTAGGTTGTTTTATTGATCATTACAACAATGTTGTTAGAGTATATTAACAGTTTTAAGTATAAAAAAAATGAGCGAGTAATATACGACTTGACAGGTTATAACAAGTTAATTTTACTTTTAGCGTTTTCATAATTAAAAATATAATTTGTGTTCGGAGAAAATTTTGTTATCGTAAGAAACATTGCAGATTTTTTCATGTTCTAATTATCTTTAAACGGTATGGATTTTTATTAACAATTTCGTATATCACTTTCATTCATTTTTATTCGAATTAAAAGCGTGTAGGACTTTTACGAGAATAAAAATTAACTTTAAAAACATATAAAGTATAATAAAGTTAGTTATTAACTTACAAGTTAGACGACAAAAGAAAACAATATGGTCGGGTACGATGAGGAATTTTAATTAATCAAAAAATGGTTTATTCGTGAATTTAAAAATAAGAAATGACAGTTTTCATACTTTCTACGAAAACTAATAAACATAAAAATTTTTCAGTCGCGTTAACACGGTTACAAAGTAAACAAAAGTATCTTATTTAAATTAGTAACACTCAAGTAGGTTAAATTTCGCTCAAAATAATTAAGAACTTCTCTATAATTTAATGGAGAAAGTTATAGCTATAAAAATAAATTTTTTTCCAAGTTATTCAAAAGTCAAACTGCTTCCACTGGTTGAAATAAAATCTTCAAAAATATTCTTTATCTGATATGTTGGAGTATCTGTTTCTCTGTTCCATTGATTTAATTTTTATGTTTTCGTAATACGTGAGTAAAAAAATGGTAATAAATCATATTTATAAAAAAAATTGTTTTATTAAGTTCTATTCAAAATATTTTAAATTATAGAATTTTTCCATAAGATCTGCAAATAATAGCTATTTACAGAACTTATGCAAAAAAATGCTATTTTGCAGAGGATCTATAAATAATAGTTATTTGTAGAACTTATACAAAAAAGTTACAATATTTTAAATCAAATTTAATATAAATTCGTTTCAAAAATATGATTTTTATAGCCGACAATATATAAATAACATTTATTGAACTTCCGCTAAAAGTTATCAAACTTTTTCGATAAAAATTTAATATAATTTTTGATTTGTTAAACTATACAAACTTCAGCTATCAAGAATTAGTCAGTGGGTCAATATATACATAACTAATTGATTGTTGTTATATCAGTCGGTTAAGTTACGCAACACGCAACAGGAAATAAACTGATTGGAGGGAAGAAATGCAACTTCAGTGATTAAGCAGGAAATTCGGCTATGAATTCGTAATCCAAAAACAAATAAATGAAGTTTTGTTTTGTATACAAACAAACAATTTGCCGCTGATAACTTTTATTACTACTACTTTACTTCCAGTATGAATAAATCATAGTAACAGAAATTCAAAGTAAGAGAAATTTTAATTATGAAAATCAAAAATATTTTTGATATTATTTTGACGACGCTACCTCGACAATTACTTTAAATGGATTTTTGGTGGATGAAATATGTGGGAAAATAAATTAATTTTAACAGAATAAATATTCTAATAAAATATTCAGTAAAGCAAGAAGAAAATAATTTATTTACAATATACTTATTTATGAATTAAATAATTGAGAAAAATGGATTCCTCGAAAAGTTTAAGAAAATTGTAATTTTATTTAATTTGATTTTCTAGCATTTTATTTGCATTAAATTGAAAAATATATTTTTTTTATTATATTGATACATTGGTGAATCATATTCGTGCCTACATATGGGCGAGTAGTAATTTGGATAGTTATACGTAACTGGAAAAGATAACAAGATCTTTATTTAATTCAATAATTTCTTTATAAAATAGTATCAAAGAATACGTAAATTACTTGAAAAGTTTCAATCTATTCTTTATGCAAAATTATCAATATTCGTTTGTTTTCGTGATAAGAAAAACTAGAATTTTGATCAGATATTGAATATGACTTTTTAAATAAATATTAGATAAGAAGAATACGAATGCAAAATGATTTCTATCTGAAATGATAAAATGGACCATAGCGAGCGTATAGAAGAAAATATCAAGTTTTAAATCTTGAATTTAATAACCTGGGATAAAATGTTATCTCATGGAAAAGATATCTTCATATTTCTTTCAGAAAATGTCTTTTTATTTAATAATAATTTCACAATTAGATTACTTTTATTGGAGATTATATACCAGGGATGGCCGAGCTTAGTGTCACTACCAGCCATATAAGAGAATCCCAAATAGTTGAGAGCCGCATTCAATTTCTTCTTGGGTCAATGAGAGCCACTGTCTCATTGACCCAAGAAGAAATTGTCTAGAACTTCATTTAATGCAATTATTCGAATTTTATATTTAATACTATTTCTGGATGTAGAGTCCTACTTATCAATGTACCACACAGAAATTGTGAATGAATGTTCATTAACACATTACCGTTTATTGCTTTTGCTATTGTTCACTAATGTATTGTTACTCAAGAATTGATAAATAAATAGCATTTTGCTTCCGCTTTACTTTGATGACTACTGTATCTGGATATTACTTCTGTAAGCGGAACCTTTCATTATGGATGACTGTATCTTATCAAGTTATATTTTATCTTATCAAGTTGTTTTTCTGTTTATATCAATAGTATTATAGTTTAAATATTTGTTATCCTAGCCGTGTCTACTAAAGGATGTAACAATATCATAAGTATTGATTTTACAAATTTATATAAGAAAATAGAGTACACGCTACACTGTAAAGACATTTTTATATACTGTATGTCGTAATTCTTTCATTCAATATTCGTAGATTGTTAGTTAATTTATTAAAAAAGATTATGAAATTGGGATAAAATATAATGATGCTAAACAAAAACTTCATTTTTAAATACGACTACTGATATTTATTATTTTATTATATTGCATAATTTTAGGATAAACGAATTTTTTCTCTCTTAATAAATAAAATATTCGGCCGTACTGAAAGAACTTTATTTTAAAAAAATTATTTCTAAATTCTCTTTTAATAGATTTGCTTTCTAAAAGCAAATTTATTGTAAAATTTATATTTTAATTTTTTTATAAAATTTTACTATACAAAAATAAAAATATTTCTATATTTTTACTCCTCTAAATGCAGAAAACTAGTAAATAAATATAAAGAAAATATGACAGATGGTTTTAGAAAAGAGAATAATTCATCTAGAAGAGATAATTAAAATATTACAAGCAAAAAAAAAAGTAAAAATAGCAATTTAGTTAATGAAATTATGAAAACGTATGAGTTATTTTGCTTTATTAAAGCAAATCGTCCGTTGTTAGCGGGTCATGTTTACTAGATAAATGATATCACTGCATTATAATCGTATTTTATTAAAAATTATTCTTTTCTTTCATATTCATGAGATGTAAATCGTTCTTTTCTCTGCTTTAAACATAATTTCCTATAAATATGAGTGCAATTCTTTTTGAAAATATGTTAATGCAGTCTAGCTTTTATATAATTAAATTTATCAACTTCCTTTAAACACGTTAAGATATATTTTAGTTTATCACACTTTTATATGTTTTTATTCGAGAATATTAATTTTTCGGTAATTAAAATTGATTTTTTTTAATGTTTTGATGATGAAAATCATCATTTTTTCGTTATTGTAAATTATAAACTTTTAATAGATAATCTCCATAAATCAGTAGTGAAAAAAGCGATTGATTGATAAAAATAAATATAAACAACAAAACATCTAAATAACAATTAATTATTTAATTAATACCAATGATTAAATTCATAATTAACTGAACAAGAAATATTCCATTATTTTAAAACTCATTTAAAAAGTTTAGCGAGAACCCAAATTAAATTTTTGAAAATCATGTTAAGTTTTCAGTTTGTGAAGTGGCATGAAATTGTGAAGTAAACTTGACTACAAAAGGATTTTAAAAATACGGCAGAGATATAGTTTCTGCTGGTAATTCTGAAGGTACAACTAAAAAAATATCTCATAAAAAAGGAGTTAGAATTACTCACCGTCATAAAAATGATGATGCACATCATTAATTTTGGTACAGTATCGCGTTTCTTAAAAATAAATTAAACATTTCTTTCGCCGATTTGTGTTTTATCGTGCATGATGGATTCCTTTATACGCGAGAAAGGAGATCGCATTTCTAGTTCAGCATTTACTGATGATATCGTATATTACAAAGAATACCATATTAAAATCCGAATTAAATTACATTCTGACCAATATTTCGCAACTTTACAACTCTGTTATTGTGATACTGTCGAAATATAGGGAAATATAGGTCTAGCGGGGATATCGAAATCGTGTTATTGAAAGGAATAAAGAGCGAACTTCTCGAGCTACTTCCGGTAAAATCTTTGACACTCTATATGAGTTTTGCATATCCTGACGTAACTTACTATTAGCAATATAAAATAAAGATGAGAATTTTGGGAAATTTGTTGCCCAAATACGTATTTGTTCAATTTTATATTTATGACATAGCATAAAAGTTTTATTTAAATTTATTGTATTTCTATGCTTTTCTAGTTCTTGCATTAATTAAGGCTAACATTTCAATAATTATTAATAAAAAGTTTTCATAATGAACAACAACATTTCAAAATATTGAGAAAACTTTTCAAATGTTAGACAAACATTTTGAAATTTCAAAAAAAATTTTTTTTAATACTGAAGAAACATTTCGTGGAAAAAATCCTTTCACAAATTATCGAAATCATTTCATTCAATTGAAATATAAATTTTACAGCTCTGTTATTTTATTAATTACAAAATGAAATATATATATACATAAGTCTTATATATATATATCCCCTCTCGTGACAATAGAAATAATAATAACATTGCTTATCATAGTGCTGACTATCATAAATGGCTAATGAACTTTTCGATGTATACATTGAGGGAAAGACGTACACAATATGATATTCGGAATTTAGAATTTTTACTAAGTAATATTGATTCTGTGTACTTTTATAAATATTTTGTCTTTGATGAGAAAATTTATAACACAAGATGTAAGAATATTTTTAGCGAGGCTAACATTCGGAAATATACTTTCATAATTAGAACTCTAAATTATGTTAATAATTTGGATTTTTAATATTGTTAAATTGTATATTGCTTTTTGTAATTTCTGTCTTTTAATCAAATAAATAAATAAATAAGATTATAAATGTAAGCATTCAAGTAAATGGAAGTCAATGATATATTTTTTGCAAATATTTTCTAGAGTTAATATAAAAATTATCGAAAACAATATCATTGTTCATTGAGGATATGATGGCGTTCTAAAAACTAATCAATTTATGAGTGCTCTTGGTTTTGATCTGTGTTTATTGATTTTACTTTTAAATGAAGAGCAAATTTCTTCTATAAGATTTAACTGAGGATTATATATTAGTAGGAATGTATAGGTAATATTATTTTCTCTTAGAAGATCGCTGATGATAGCAGAATGATGGAATTTTACTGTATCCATAATCAATATAATTTCTTGGTCACTTTTTACTATATTGATTTTATCCTAGAGAAAAGGTCTTTAAATAACTGTGAATATATTTTACCCTTATTAAAAAAAAGGAACAGAAACTAGCAAAGAAGCGTGGACGCAAGGTTAGATTTATCAGAAGGAGTCACAATACCAACGCCTGGATAAAGGAACAAACTAAAATAGAAGACACGATGCTTACAGAGCATCATGTAAGGGATATTGAGCAGCCACATAGTGAGATACATCATAAATAAGTACACAAACAAAAGGAGGGCTATAGTTAGGATGAAATATTCGTAGAAATGATGCTGATGATGATAAATACATAGAAATAAACTTTACCTGTTCAAAAGTTACATGCTGTCTTTGACCTGCAATAATTATATTTTCTAAAGGTGTGACATGAATATTTTGTAATTTTAGATTCGCCTATCTAGTAAAGAAATCTGTTCGCATATGTATCTCAAATAATAATATGCATATTTTTCATCATGATATTGTTTTATGTACATTTTATTAGTTTTTAAAAGTTTTCTATAATTTCTCAAAAATTTTTTACTATTTTTGTGAATCTGACAAGTGAGTCTTATTATTTGCAACTTTTGTACACATTACTAAATGTTTTTTCGAATTTATCCAAATTTCTCTATCATTTTGAAATAGGCTATTTAATTCCGTGAAATATTATAATAATTTTTAAAAGTTTATTAAAATTTGAGAAGACTTTTTATTAATTAGTGAAATGTTTGCGTTAATTGATGAAAAATCCTACATAATATCATAGCTATTAGCTAATAAGTTTATACAGAGTGATTCAAAACTTCAAACTTTTTGGAGTGATAATCCCTTAAAATTTGGAGTTTTGAATCATCCTGAAGTTTGGAATTTTTGAGCCAAGCTTTAAGAGGTGATAAAACACACTTAAACAAGCAATTTCCGTCATACAATGCATTCTCGTAACTCAAACGATGAAGCGCTAGCAGTTAGTGGTTACTGTGACATGAAATGATGAAACACAAGAATGACAGAGGAAGTATGAAAAAATTGAAGAAAATATCAGAACAAATTTTATCGAACAAATTACAAAGCATAATTTTATTGACGAAAATTACATTTAAACTGCTCAAAAGAGCGACGGCCAACAGTAATGCAGGTTTTACTCCTTCGACGTAGTGACTGACTAATACACCAAGCATTTTTCGTACAGCGGCAACGGAAATCCTGGCAACAAGGTCCTCATCGAAATCGATGAGGCTGTCGTAGATGATACTTTTCATATGGCCTCATAGGAAAAAGTCTAAACGTCAGAGATCGGTCTCTCATGTCTGGAAAGACACAAGAGATCGATCTCTGATGTTCTCTAGCCCTTCACCATTTTAAATTTTGACAATGCATTGTATGACGAAAATTACTTGTTTAAGTATATTCTATCATTCCTTAAAGTTTGGCCCAAGAATTTTGAATCACCATATATTGTATAAATTCCCAAGTAACATTAAAATTCATCGATTCTCATAAAAATAAATAAAATATAGTCAGACACACAGATCAAACATTTTTAATAATATAAATCTGAAATTGTCAAGCCAAAATATTAAAGTAATAAAAATATTATTTTTTGTCGTTTCTTTCAATTCTTCAAATATATAAAATGATTCTAAACCAAAATTACAAACATAAGTTATAATTTTAACATTTATTTTAAATGATGATCACATTATGTACGTCACGTTAACGATGAAATATCTCAAAAATTTAGAAAAATATTTTTATTGTTAGCGTGTAACGATACCATTTTACCAATATATATATTTTTTTCAAATGAATATGGTATTATAAAAGCTTTTTCTAAATTTGAAAATTTCGAACGGTCGCCATTTTATATTTTAAACAAAGATAAAATTCAAAATTTTTAATAAGCATACTGGAATAATATAAAATAATTATCTAAAATTTGAATATTCTGATTCTTAAAATATATTATAAATGGAAAATAAATGATGAGCAAACGTGCAAAAATTTTGTTACGGGAAATCTTTTGTATCAGATTCAATTACTGCCAATGATACGAAATCTAGATATTTTTTATTTTTATTTTTTTGACAAAATAAGTAAATACAATTTCTATAGAATAAATCGCATAACTAAAACATAAATTATATGTAAGATTATATTATTCTGCTGCCTTAATGTAATCTTCCACTAATGAAGACATATATGACATCAACGCTTGACTTTATGCTTTTTCTTTTCAGAACTATGATATTTCAGCTTACGGACATCTGCAGTAGGCACCAGACTGTGTACAGTCGCACCTAATGATGTGTCACTAATCCAGTAATGTTTTGACTTCCGAGAAAGATTTCTCGGAATTGGGGAAATTCCAATTATGGAACTTTTTATGCCGTGATAAGTGGGCAAAACTATACTTAAATATAGTTATTCCCATCGGTATATATTTAAGTTATATATATTTAATTGTTATATATATTTTTATAAAAAATGATTCTAGAGTAAAGACAGTATAAGCAAAATAGAGATGATTTTTTTTAATCCCATTATACCCAAAGAATTCTTGAACTAATATATGGTAGCAATTCTATTTTCGAATGCTGTCGAAGTTTCTTGAAAATTGAACAACTTTTTTAATATATGTTGTCGTAAAATTAACTACAACAGATAAAAAGAACCGTATAAATTGGCATCGAATAAGATCTTTCATTACTGAATGTCTCAATATAATTTAAAACCCTGAAAGTTTATAAATAATATTATAAATTTAGAAAGGAATAAGCATCCCGTATTTCATCAAGCGAGATAGTAACGATAATTCACATAGGTGCAGTATGATTTGCAAAGATTTATTTATTTATGATGGAACATTTATTCCATTATTGATAATGAGAGTTAAATTTTGCAACTTTGATGTTTATTCGACTGCATAAAGCTGAAAACTTCTAAATTTTTTTCTTATATATGCATAAGAAAAAAATTAATGATTCTATTTCTTATATAAGCAAAATATTCATTTCTTGTATAAAAAAATTATACAAAACACATTCTACTTCTTGTGTAAGCAAAATATATGATTCTACTTCTTGATATAAGTAAAAAAATAGTGATTCTACTTCTATATAGATACACAATAAGTAAAATCACTAATTATTAATTTTATATTTTATTCACAATCATAGCGCATATTTTACATGTTAAGTTGAATTCGCTTTAATATTTTTGCTTAAAAATTTGCCACCATTATAATAGACTGCTACTTATTATTTTGCAGGTTTTAATTTTTTAGCTATTGAAAGGTTTAATTTTTTGAAATATTAATAATAGCTGTAATGCCTGTAATAATTCATTAAAAATTGTTATCGTTTTACCGTATAGATTAAAATCTTTGCAATTATTTTTCTTCACATTTAAAAGATTTTATAATTATAAATTTATTAAAATAATTATTTGGTCGAGATGATTCGGATCGATTCATAAAAATTCGGAAAGAAAAAATAGAGCATAACTTAGATAGCATCGTTGCGAAAAAATATTAAGTACTTATACTTGGACAACAAAATAAATCCCGAATAAAATATTTTTACACAGTTTCAAAATTGAGATCTATGAGACAGAATTAAGATAGTGTAAAGCAAACTTGGCCAAGAAGTTGGCAGTATATTATATTATTGATAAATATTTATATAGGAAAAAAGAAAAATTTATATATCCATTAATCGAATAACTTCGTTTAAATCCCTCCTAATCTTTGTTGTGAAATCTCATAACTTTTAAGATATTTGCAAACAGCGCTTTATCTGACAGCTAGCAATTACTTTCTGAGAACCATTTGCTAAGCAATAATTCAATTTCAATAACCTTTAAAATTATTTTCAATTTTATGATATATAGCGTGACTTATAGCATATATTGTAATAGCATTTGTAAGTAATTAGTGCTATTACGTTATACCTGCCTCCTATACTTTACTAGTTTTCAAAATTAAAAAAGTGTTATGTGATTTAATCAATGCTAATCCGATTAAGTTTCAAGATTAATAAAAATCTACAAAGGATTAAAAATATATTATGTTTTGATAATATTTAATTATTAATTTGTCTAGTCATTCGTCTAATATCAGAATTAGCGATAGCAACTGGAATAAAATGACATGTTTCAATCAGCAACGAAAATTTATTTTAAAAATTTTAAATAATCTAAAGCTTTTATTATATTTTTTAATTTTTTGACAATAATGGTGAATGAATAATTGATTTTTATGACAAAATGGCAAGAATTGAATTTGCAATAATCTCACTTGACTATTAATGTTCACCGCCAGCGGTTCCTTGTTATTGTTTATGTTAAAATAATATTTGAAATTAC
>WUQG02007708.1:0-12029 GCA_011317285.2 Androctonus mauritanicus
CTGTTTGTTTATGAGAAATACAGTATACACGTTGCTTAGTTCACTTTAACAAATATGAAATTTAGGTGTCGTTAGATCAGCCAAATTGAATACTAACAACTGAAGTGAGAAAAGCGAGAAGAATTTTCATCTCTGTTCTGTTTGACATAGAATGACATCCCGAAGCGGTTTATTAAAAAAACAGCAAATCGTCAAATGTTGAGTTAGTCCACTTTGCTTTAACACGACTCATATATGTTGATAGTAATATTTTATATATCATGATTTTTATATTTAGTTTAATGGAATTATTTCTATATTTTCGCAAGCATTGATATTTTTTTTCTAAACTTTAGTATCTGGAGACAAACCACACTATAGGAAATGAAGTATCAACATATCAAAGATTCAGTGCTGTTGAAAATGATACAAATCATATTATTATCGGTGCAGTGAGATTCGATTTTGAACATTTTCAAATTTTAAAACAGAATAAAAGCAAATAATGGAAAAGATTATACTGTATAATTGTTTATTCACCCACCACCAACATGGCGGAAGGCTTCGTTTTTCTAACATTGAGCAGTCTATCCAATTGAAATAAATGAACGAATTGGATAGACTGCTCAATGTTAGAAAAACGAAGTCGTCCGCCATGTTGGTGGTGGGATATTTTCGCGAACGTAAATTCGACAATATGCAAATTGACATTGGTTTGGTGGCCAGACGTATTTCATTTATGTTAATAAGTGTGATGATCAGATCCTAATAATTAATAAAAAAGAGTTTAGTACCTCAATATCGAGTAATATACCATGTGATCCTACCACTTTAGTGGCATCGCTTTTGCTGGCCACTGGTCATTAGCGCAGTCAATCCAACATGTGTTATATCGAAGAATGGATATATATATTTGATTTCTCTAGAATTGGATGAATGTTAAAGAATAAGGTTCACTAATCCGAAGGTTTGGACATTTCCCGAAAAAATCAGAAGATATGAAAACTGGGATCGAATTCAGATTCACCAAGTAGTAAGCAATTGTTTCGCATGGCCATGCGAACAATTCGATTCATCGAATTTTACTAAATGTTATGGTAGAATTTAAGAAATTGAAGGAGAAGGTTAAAGGTTAATCAGAGTTAAAAACAGTTAACATAATTTTACAAATCAGAAGCTTAGATTTATAAGAAATCGACTTTTAAATCTGTAATGTCATTTGCATTTCGAACGGATAATTGTTATTGTAATAATTTGTTTTCGTCTAATATTTGAATTTGAACTTCATTTGTTATTGTTTTTTTATTCATTATATTTATTTATATATATTGAAAAATTAATTTATTTTAAATTATAAATTTTTAAATTTCAATTTAGTATTTTTTTTTTTTTCATTCATTTAATGACAACCGAAAAGAAAATTTTGATCAAAAATATAATTAATGAATGAAAAAAAAATGTTATTCTAATGAATTTCAAATTCGCTCGTTAAAAATAAATAAATTTAATGGAAGGCATTTCTTATTTAAAATAAATAAAATTTAAATAATTAATTATAATAAAATAATTTAAATTTAAGTTCGAAAATTCATTAAAATAAAAATATTGTGAAACCATCTTAGCATTTTTCGTTAGCTTTCATCTAATGAAAAATGCTAGCTCTAATACTTAGCTTATAATAAAAAATGCTAGCTGTAAAACTTGGCTTATGATTAAAAAATGCTAGCTGTAAAACTTAGTTTATGATAAAAAAAAAAATGCTGTAAAACTTAGCTTATGTTAAAAATCTTAAGCTTTACTGTAAAAGTTAGCTGACGATTAAAAAAAAAAAAAAATGCTAGCTCTAATACTTAGCTTATGATTAAAAAAAATATTTAGTTTTTAATGTACTTTCTACTATAACTTTTAAAACATCTTATATAAATTCCTCAATAAGTGACATTTCCTTTTATGTGCACATCACGCAACATTCATAATTATAGGATATATAAATGCTTAATGATATTCTCTTATAATTTTATTTTTATTTATTTTTTGATGTTCATTATAAAAGTTTATTTTTAAATATATTTAACCATTTAATTTAATTATTTTTTTACTTTTTATTTTTATGAATCCTTTCCTGAAGGCTTTATTTTACTTATAGGTTTGGCAGTATATATTTAAGTTAGACAGATTTAAAAATAATAATAAAATATTAAATCATCATTATAATAATGACTATTTGTTGAATGTAAGAAGTATAGAATACAGCAACTAACTTATAATAAAATATAAAATATTATTCTTTGGGAAAGAAGCTCAATTCAAAAAAACATCTTGAGTTACCTTTCATTCTTCTTCGAAATACATTTTTTAGAGTCCTATTACAGGAAGTACCTGTTATAAACATGCCTAGCAGCAAATACCCTTTTTTATATATACAGGTTTGTTATAATACTTCTTGTCACAAGTTGGAAAATAAAAATAAATTTCTTCTAAATATTTATATTCAATATACAAAATTCAAACATTTTGAATGAAAATAAAATGGATAAATAATTTATTGTAGTTATACTATTTTATGCATTATAAAATAATGCATAAAATGCTGTTTTACTACAATAAAACTACAATATTGTTACAGTATAATATTGTTGTTGTAGTATAACAATGTTTTACTACAATATTTTTTATTTAATTTTAAAATATAACACAGCAGAACCCCGTTTATACGTTTCTTACTTCTACGTTTTTCGCACTTGTACGTTGTGTTTTGTACACTCGATTTTGCGTGTAAAATCGTCCCACTCGCACGTTTTCGCATTTGTGCGCTATTATTTTTATTCCACCAGAGTCGTTTGGTCGCACTTATACATAAAATCCAAGAAATCTTTACTTTTTCGACAAAGGAACAATTTTTATGCTGTACACTGCATTATCTTACGAAACAGAAAGTAGAATGAATACAAAAGTAAAACCAAAACTATAACTTACCCCACGAGTCTTTCTATCGATTCCGATTCTCCCTTTCACGTTTGAGTTGATCCAGTTGAGAAGTTTCAGTTTTGGTTTTACTTCTGTATTCGTTCTATTTTCTGCTTGCCCATCGTGGTTAATTAAACTTCTTAATTTTAAGTTTTAATGTATGGAAAAAACATAATTTTGTAACACGATATGTAGTTTAACTTTTTTAAATTTTAAGTTTTAATGTATTTTTTCAACTTTTAAAGTTAAAAAGTTTCATTTCAACGCTAATCTCACTTGCATATAATTTTTATCAACCCCCCTTCAAAAACGTATAAACGGGATTCTACTGTAATATAGAATACATAATTATATATATATTGTATTATGGTTTGATTTAGTTTTACCTGTTAAAATTTTAATCATATCCATGCGAATAATTCTGTTAATTCCATTCATGTACAATGGACTCCCGTACAAAGCGGGGGATATGTTCCACATTATAGGAAATCGCGTTATACGAGACTTTCATTATCAGACGATTTTATGCAAATTCAAACATGTCTCCCAGTTCCAGTACTGATCGTATATTACCAATGAGAATGTGCGTTAGTTTGGAATATGATTTTATTGTGTACAGAGTGTTGATTAACTTGTTTCAAAGAAGATTTCTTTTAATAAAAGAAAAATAAAAACAGAATACAGGTAACCAAATTTTAAAAGAAATATTATATACAAGTAGACTCCGTATGTAACACGGACTCCGAAAACACGGATTCGTATAACTCGACGAAGAAGTTGTTAAAGTTGTCACTGAAACAAACAACGGATATTAAAAGTAACAGATAAATAACGTTAAAAAATTATCCTACACGTTATACGGGACTAATTATAGCGTTATATGAGTATTAATTACATTTTTTAGTCACTTTATAGGAGAGCGCATTATACGATAGTTTACTGTAGTAACACCAATATCCAAATTTTCGAATTTTTCTCTATTTAAAAATTTTTTTAAATTTATTATTTCGTTAAATAAAATGAATTTAAGCATAAAAATATTCATTTTCAGTCAAAAATAATAATAATAATAATTAGCAGTGTGTGTCAAAAATAATAATAATAATAATTAGCAGTTTGAAAATCAGTTATTCTAGAAAAAAAAACTGCTTTTAACTATTTTATGTTGGTTGCATTTACATTTTTAACCGTTAAGTTTCTTTAATATGACATTAATAAACTTCAGAAGATTCATTAACTTGTCAATCTTCTTGTCTTTTCGCTGTCAGATTCGAAAAACATCTACTTAGAGACATAATTAGATTAATACTGTCGTGATGTTGTGCATTATCTGTGCCACAAATAAACTGTGTTATCTCTTATCCATCCTATTCAGTTCCATCCTATGTAAAAATGTTTTTCTAAGTAAGGCTACATAATTCTCTAAATGTTACTATTTGCGATGATAACTGTCGATGTAATACTAACAAATATAATTTTTGATTAAAATATTTACTGTAAAAAATTAAATAAATACGGATAATAGCTGATTTATAGATAGAAAATATGCGAGCTGAATGCTAATTAATTATAAAAAATTTTTACATCTAGATTCTTTATATCAGGGCTTCTTAATCTTTTCGTAAACTTTTAATTATTAAAACCTTCTACATAACAGAAAAAATTAAATAATGTTTATATAAGGCGACCTAGTTTTCAAACTAAGAATGAAAATATGCGTGCAGTTCTTAGCATGTTTTTCATTAAAAATTATAAATTACTGGTTTCAAGGTTCTTGGCTGTAAGCATCTTGGAGCCAAGAACCAAGCCATATAACTAATAGGTTATATATGAATATAACTTCTTTAACTTCAAGAACAAAGTTCAGTTCTTTCAAGAAACTCCAAGAAGCTTCAAGAAGCTCTAAGAAGCTTTCAAGAAGCTCCGAAGTGTTGAGCTTCTTGAAAGCTCCAACTTTAACGTCAAGAAGGTGCTTGGCTCCAAGATGCTTGGACTTTCAAGTTCGAAGCACCTTAACTTTAATTTCAAGAAGCTCCAAGGTGCTTGAAGCTTCTTGAAGTTAAAGTCAAGGCGCTTCGAACTTGAAGGTCCAAGCATCTTGGAGGTTGAAGGTTGGTGAAGTTAAAGAAGAAGAAGTTATATTCACATATTTCATAATTTCGGGGAACACCGATTAAGAACTACTGCTTTATGCTATCTATAAAAGAGAAGCAAAGCTTATAAAATCAGTCTGGAATTTCTGATTGAAATGCAACATTTACTGTATTTATTTATTTATTTATTGGCAAACTAGGAATAATAAGTGTGCTAAGCATGTATAATCTGTAAAAAGTGATATACTGAACACCATGAAAGTAAAGAAATATAATTAACTCAAGACTTCATTATCGAGTAGGAAATTCTATGAGAAGAAAATTAAATTATAATTTATAAAATGCGAATAAAAAGAATGAAAATATCTTTTTCTGTACTAATTATTAAATGCTAATTTATTAATTACAATAAACGAAAGCATAAATTATAATTACTTAAGGCATATTTTTGTCATATACTGTTTACACAAGTAGAGATATTTCAAAACAGTTCTTTGTTTACGCTGAATATAAATTATATTTTACATCCTCAAATATCTAAAGGAATGGATTAGAAAAACATCATAAACTAGAATCATTATAATACAGATATCTTTTGTGTTTTTATTTATTAGGTAGAATTATTACTCCAACGAAATTTATACTAGATGGAAATATCAAAGGAACGAAGCAGCTTCTCTAAACTTCATCCTTTGTTACCGAAACAAAGGATGAAGTCTAGAGAAAATAATTATTTCCACGTAGAGTTTAAAAACTCTACTAAAAAAACTAAAAAGTCTATACGTGCAGCTTAACCAACTTGAATAAAAAGTTCTTTGACGATCTCCATAATAAAGAGACTTTTTAAAATCTAGTAAAGCTTTGGACAACTATTTCCCAAGTGACTAACAATGAATAAATCAACCAATGAAATTTTTATGCTGTGTTCTCTTACACGACTTTTTATGTATTGCACCTTAGTGTTGTGCTGTGCTGTACTTAGTGATCTTGTGTAATGTGCTCTGTTGTACTATTCTATCAACTACAAAATTCTATCCATTATGTCCGGTTTCGAAGCTTTTTGTATTTAATGTTTATTTATTTATTTATTTTTCTCTACGTGGAAATAATTATACTGAGGTTTTTATATATAAAAACCCTCAGTATAATTACACTAAAGTTTTTTTTTCCTTTATTCAGTATAATTATTTCCACGTAGAGTTTAAAAACTTTACTAAAGAACTAAAAAGTCCATACATGTAGCTTAACCAACTTGAATAAAAAGTTCTTTGACCATCTCCATAATAAAAAAGAGACTTCTATTCAAGTTTGTTAGCTGAACATAATGACATTTTTATATTTTATTGTAATTATTTAGTTTATAATTCGTAAAAAGAGTGTTTACAACTATCAGTTTTTTAACAATTTTAAAGATTCAAATACTAAAGCTCATCTACTTAAACACTAAAACCAATTTAAGTGATAAAAATGTAAACAAAAAAAAGATATAATTTTTTGCATAATCTTTAATTATTAAATATTAAAATAAAGCATACATAATTGAATATAAATTAAAATAAAATAATTTTACTTTTATTTATTTATTTTTTTTTACTATAAAAAAAGAAATAAATATCAAAGAAGTATATAAATTTTTATTTGAATTTGTATAGTTAAAATTATTTAAATGCTCGTTTAGTCAATAATTACAAGAATTAAAAGTAAAATGGAATCTTTACAAAATTAAAATAAATTCTTTTTAATTATATAAAGAATATTAAATTATTATTATAGGTCCATTAAACAGAATCGATTTTGCAAATAATAATCTATACTAGTGGTTCTTAAGCTGGGATGCATGCACCCCTGAGGGTGCGAGAGAAATTTCAAAAATTTAAAAAAAAAAAAATACGAACCAGGCGACCGTGTTCTCTACAAACAGTGGTACCCAACAACACGGCACCTCCACTTCTTCACTCTCTACAGTCTCACTTCTACACTCTCTACTCTACCGTCTCTCAACACATCTGATGACTTACGCGTGGCTCTTTCAAAAAAAAGAGCCTCGTTTTAATAGAATTATTATGAATAAACAACAACAACCTTGCCATTAAAATTTAAATATTGCTTTTTATGTTGTATAGTAACATATATTGTAAATAAACACGGCATTTGTTCTTGCAATAAATGTTTTTTCTTAAATAAAAAAATATGCACACATTTTTTTAAGAGGTTGCAAGAGCTTATTTTCAGATTCTGACCGCTAAAATGGTTAAGAACCGCTGGTCTATACAATGCTGTAGTTGTCTGGTAGAATTTTTTTTATGGCTTTATCTCGATAATGTTTAGGTTTGGTATTTAATTCACATCTGTTATGATTGTTGTATGATCAATATTGTCTTCAACAAGCGTGCTTTGTCCACTTCTAATACCAATATGAATTGGACAGGAACTATACTCATAGGATTAGCCTGGTAAGCGAAACTGAAGTTAGAAGATTACAGTGAGAGGTGAAAGAATTCCTGCTAAAAAAGAAGTGATCAGGCACTAGAGGAAGAAAGAGTGGAAAACAAACACTGTCATCTGCCCACGAGTAGAGTCGTACCAAGGAGACTGAAGGGACCAACCGCTTCGGGCCTCTGATCGGAGGGCCTCCGAAGAATCTTAACTTTTAACTATATATACCTATATGTAGGAATATAAAAAAGGGAATTTGTATTCTGGGAGGATGATTACGTATCAATCATTTTAACTATTTAATTTTGATTAAATAAATGTTAATTGTATATTTGTGTTGACATTTTGTATGGTGATCATTCCAACTAGGAGGCCCCAGGGAGACTTCCGCCCCAGGCCTCGATAGCTGTAGGTCCGCTGCTGCAATTAATAATTTAAAATAAAAATATTTTTTTACTTACACATCTCATTCTTTCCAAATATGACATAGAATATGGTAAAAATCAAATATAATTAAGATAATAATATTGTAAAAATATATATTTAAATATAAATGATTTAAAAATATATAACTTATATAAAAAATTTTAATTATTTCATAAAATAACGTTAATTAAATTAATTAACGTTATTTCATAAAATAACTTTAATTAAATTAATTAATATGAAATAAATACAATATTGGATTACTCCATAATAATGAATTCAAACTGATTTTTGTAAACGAATATGTTGTCATAATCTCAGAAGTAAACATAGGCCTATAGTAATTTATTTCAGCATGCAAATTAAATAGAAATTAATGTAGAATATTAAAATCAGTTTAAAAATTGATTTATACAACAGAAAAATACTACACATTAGAGAAAGTATAAATAATCTATAAATTCAGCATTGAAATAGACAAAATGAATATTGTAATTCGGTGGTTTCTAAACTTTCTGTATCTGCGCCCCTTTTTTTCATAAAACATTGGTACACCCTCTCATTTTTATAACTGTCTAATTTTATAAATACTATCTACTTACAGTTTAATATTGCAAAATAATATACCATATTTTGCATAAATAAAGTTATTATACCTAAAATATATATATTTATTATGGTGGAATAATTTTTAATACAATCAAACAAATCTAAAAAAAAAAAACGAAAAATAGAAAGCATGTTTAATACAACATAATATTTAATGTGATGGATGGGCTTGTTTTTCAGCACAAATTCTCTTAAATTGAGGTGTTATTGAAGTTTCAAACACTAAACGAGATCGATATTTTGACTTTAAAACAGCTACTGCAGAAAGTTTCTAAGTACATGAATATATATATTTATAATCATTTCTTCGACACCAATTTGAATTTATTTTTTGCTTGTTTTGCTTGTCTTAAAAATAATGCTTTTGTTAATTCTTGCGTGCCCCTTGCAATAGCCTCGCGCATCTCTAGTGGGGGGCGCCCCACAGTTTGGAAAAAACTATACTAATTCATTGAAATGCATTACTGCATTATGTTATGTTGTAATAAAAGACAAAATCTCTGTGTCTATGACACAATAATTTTTTAAAATATACATAATCTTCAAAATTTGTTAATAGTTATACAGCAGATTTGACTGGCCATAGGAATAGATCCCAAATATAGAACAGTATACTGAATAATCTTTTGTCTATATATTTTGATCTTTTTCAATCAAAGAATGGTGTGAAACTTAGGAAAATTAAAATATATGGCCAAATGTGGTTATTCTCTATTTTGTTTGATTTATAGCTTCTATATTATTTTTGTTTGATTTGGATGACATATCAGTGAAAATCGGAATTCTAGAGCGTTAAATTCCAAATAATAAGATTATTTGAAGTTTTATAAAGGAATATGATACGGTTAGAACGTATGAAATCTGCTAGTGCATTGTAAAACGGAATTAACTATCCTGAACCACAATATCATATCTAATATTTCGTGAATGGATGCTGCATTAGTTGTAAATACCAAAATCGAAATTGATATCCGTTTCCCTTAAAATATCAAAATACGTTTGTCTATTATACACCACATTTGTTTAGTGAAATAATAAAATAATGATAAGTATACTCTGAATGAGGTGTCCCAAATACATCTCGAAATACGTTACCGAAGTCTCTTACCATTCTAGAAAAAATGAGAAATGGATCTAATCCAATTTTCTTCAGGAGAAAAAAAGCTATAGTTTTTCTAACGGCTATCTCATAATTCAGAATTTTATTTAAATAAAATTTTTGGCCTTCTGTTCTTCATCGAATAGTTTTTCAAATAACAATGCCAGTGTCCTATATTTTAGATCTATGTCACTTTCTATCTTAGTTTCACAGTACAGGGTCTACCCTGTACTGTGAAACTATTCTGTAGCTCAAGTCCCGCTGTTAAATCTGACAAGTGAGATGAAGTTTCCAATAATATGCAATATTCAAAACATTAAATTATTTATTCAAAATTTTCTGGATTTTATAAGCTTTCAAAATATAAAATGTATTTTATGCTTCCACATAAACATGAAAAATTTATAGACTATACAGAAGACACTTAAGCAATGTATGAAATTTTCGTTAGTATTTAATAATTAACAATTAGTCGGTCAACTGGTTATGAGATAATGCATCTGTCTTCCTCTGAATAGTCTGATGTTGATTCTGAATTACGCATCCAGATTTTACATGAGGTCTAAGTACAGGCCATTGATCTCATCCTTCTCGATGGACTTTGGAATGACTCTGCCACTCTATGGCTTTTTAAGTGGAAATAGCTTAAAATAAGTTAAGAAAGAAATTTATTTTTTATACTGTAACTAATGAATGTATAATATCCAATATTACTAATATGGGTTATTTTTAAATTTAATCACAATTTTAATAGATACTCTATTGTACTGAGTATTCTTTAGAATATTCTTGATTTAATCCATGCTTTGATAATGATTATTTGATAACAGCAAACGTAAATCCTATGATTAAACAGATAGCATTTTTACCAATTATCGTATTATTTTCAAATAAATAAATGGATAACGGCGTTTAAAAATAAAACTGATTTGGAAATTTTCAGGATTTAATATAAATGTTGTACATACTGTATATCGAAACGTTTTATGTAAACAAGAGAACCTCTGATAATAAAAGTGTATTACACTCTACCACAGAACCATTCGTAACATCCGTTTTTAATCGATATTCTTTGAAAATATAATATTTTTAAAGTTAAAATTTGTACTGTTCTTACATAAATACTTTGCATTTTTTAACTTAAAAATGCATTAAAGAACAATAAAGGAATTATCGCATAAGTTATTCGATGGTTCGACATTTACTTTATCTAACAATAGATATCTTTAATCAACCTTCAGTGACGGTGATTGACAGATGAAAAAATTAATATAATTTAAAAGTTAGTTTTTAAAAATTTACTTTGCAATGCGATAAGAAAAACGGAAAGAAAAAATTGATGAACGATATTAAGATCGAGATTGACATTTTTAGCTCTACCGACAATTCAAGGAATCGAAATGTTGATTTTCTTGACGTTATTGATAAAATATTATACAGTATAAGTAAATCGATGACCCATTACTACACCTAAGTTCCCACTTTATCTTCAATAAACGATTCAAATATTTTATATTTTGATCAGTAAAAATGGCCGAAATGAAAAATAAAACGGCCAGAAAAAAAATTTATATTTAAAAATAGGATTTTAAGAGCTAAGAAACAGTAGTAAAATTATAAAAATAGTAGACAGAAAGAATGCCCTTAATTGTTGATACATTTTTCTATAACTTTGATAAATATTTTATAAAATTAATATTTTTACTTATTAGACCTTTTTTTTTTATTTATCATTTAGAATAAAATAAAAATCATATATATTTTGCGCTTTTCAGAAAATAAAAAATAAAGTTTTAAATAACACATAATAAAATATAAAAAGAGATAAAAATATAGATTTTTTTTTTATAAAAAAAAAATAAATCTCAATACAGAGAACTCTGAATAATAAGCAATAGTTGTATCTGAGTATAACATATAGACTACTCAAGAATCAGAATGAACAAAATTCCTTTAAAAAATATGCAAATATTTGACCTACAATATTAAATGAATATTAAAGAATAACTCTACAAATTCATTCTCGCTTCATTTTTCATCTTTAATATGGTAACGTTAATAGCTACCTAGCGGCATTAAACATGGCAGATAGTGCCTTTTGCTCATGTGACACCAGAAAAACTGAAACGATCCAACATATCATTTATGACTGTCCTATTTATGCAATTGAACGCTTGTGGCTAAATCTGGAAGCTCACCACCAGGGTTTTATCTGGCCCTGTCCTATGAACTATTTAACCTGTGAATCATTATACAAAAACTTCTTATCCTTTATTCACAATATTTGTAAAAAGAAAAAATTTCATATAAACTGAATTTCTATTGGCCTTCTTGTTGAAGAGTATCTTCAATGTTAAACTTTGTACACATCAATATTTTTCAGTTTGTTTTATAGTGTAATACTCTGATTAGAATGGAGC